>CAUYTI010110844.1:0-24522 GCA_963575145.1 Galago senegalensis
AGCAACCTCCAACTCCTGGGCTCAAGTGAGTCTCTTGCCTCTGCCTCCCAAGTAGCTGGGACCACAGGCGCCCGCCACAACCCCCGGCTATTTTTTGGTTGCAGCCGTCATTGTTGTTTGGCGGGTCTGGGCTGGGGATTCGAACCTGCCACCTTAGGTGTATGTGGCTGGCGCCTTAGCCACTAGAGCCACAGGCGCTGAGCCTATTAAAATTATAATAAGTAAAGATCTAAGGATTACTGAGACCTATGGTTTCCTATTTTTGTACTCCCTAGACTGTTACATGAGTGTATTTTTGTTTTGTTCACTACTGTACCCCAACACTTAAAATAAGTGGTTGGTGTGTAAGTGCTAAGTAAACATTTGTTGAATGAATTTGGGAAAACTTTTAGTTTTATCTTAGAGATCATCCTATTGTCCAAAATCAGATAAAATGTCTGTTAAACTCCAGACAAAATGTTGGGTATGGGTGGTTTGGCTTATTCTTACCCATAGACCATCCGCATGGGTGAGATGGTATTCTCTTGTTTGAGATGGGGATGCTGTTTGATTTACATGGCAAGAGGAAAGCGTTCCTGCATGAGGGGGGAGTGTGTGATTTGGCCAACCATCTCCACTTTTCCTTGTTTTCTTGAGATTTAGGGGCATATTAGAGATGAATTTAATTTTCCTTAATTATCATCATAACTATAATGAATAAAATCATAGTTCTTTATAACTGGTGGTGGGAATAGTTTCTTCTTTTCAGAAGTAAAATGCAGTTGGTTCATCGCTTATTAAATGGAATGAAAGCAATTAGCTTGTTTGAAGATCGGTGTCTTTAACACATACACCTCTTCTAGTCAAAAGGAAACATGGGGTTACACAGGCCAGAGAAGAAAAGCCAGCTGTCGGCAACAAACGCTCCTGGTGAATTTGCTGATTGCAGAGCACACACTGTATTCAGACACTGCTTAGGCTAAAGAAGAAGAAAAATGAAAAAGACATAAGTAGTAGGGGAGAAAGGAAAGGGACAAATTCTAGTGCTGTTTGGACAACTGAAGAGAATAATTATTTGGAAAATCATTGACACAATGCTGAAAGGATAGCATGGTTGTGGGTGACTGGACATGTAACTCCCTTTTTCTTCATAAAGATGGTTTTGTATTTACCAAATGACCACAAGGCATTCATTTATGTGCTCAGGCTGTAACTTGTGTTGCATTGTGTTTGCATAAGTTATTTATCTGAGCTGAAATGACTATGTGAAAATATTTAGTTTTATCTTGATTAACCCTAATTAAAGATAATGAGGGCCACATAAGGGTAACTAATCACTTCTCTCTTTTGTTTTTTTAACTAGAATCTTCATCAAAGCAGAGTAAAAACATTAAAGAAAATCCTTTCAGTTATTTTTTTAAGACCATGGAAAACTGGAAGTAGGAGTGCAGATTTTTGGCTCACAAAAAGACTCAGCTTTCCATCTCCAAATCTTACCTTGCATGAATTCAAATGCATGTGTGCACCCAGGTACACAAGCTGTCCTAGCCCTTCTGAGGTCTTTATCTATCTGTCTGAGATTCGTTCTACCCTTCCTCATATAGCTATCCATATTTTGGACAGGGTTCTCATATTTGATTTTGCCCGGTGAGGGTCAGCACAGCCCTGGTAATGATACGCGAGAGTATGAAGCAGGTGATTTCTCACAGACCTATGCCACCTGCAGGCCACTGCACGTATATGCAGCACCCAGCCGTGTGCCAGTAGAGTAGGACTGTCATCCAGGAGGCAACCCTCCCTGGAGCAGATGTTTTTGCATAGAGAATCTACAGTGAAGTTGATACTGAGAGGGAACAGCTGGACATCATTCCCCTAAGACCCATTTTCTAGGACTTATTGTGGGGAGAGCACATCTTACCCAAAATTCACTGAACTGAAATACATACGTGAAATGTAAATTTTGTTATTGGTGACTTGACAATTCCAGTGACATTTGAAAAGCAAAATGTTAAACATATAGGTACCACAAGTCAAAGTTGTTAGACAAGGAACTCATCAACTTCTCAGTTTATTTATCTGAAAAATGGGAATAATAATACCTGCTTCATAAGGGAGTGGTATATAAGGCTTACCTGAGATACCTGGCATCCATGAATTTCAGTAGTGGTGGTGGTGGTTTTGGGACACCTTCCCGAGTATTTTGGGTGTACCTCTGAGACACTATTAGATTCCATCAAATAAAATAACTTGAGGGATGGCGAAAACATAGTGTTCAGAGAAGCACATGGAAAAGCTCTGGTAAAACTCCACCTGAGCTGAGTGGGGTGGCTCATGCCTATAATCCCAGCACTTTGGGAGGCTGAGGCAAGTGGATTGCTTGAACTCAGGAGTTCAAGGCCAACCTCAGCAAGAGCGAGACCCCGTCTCTACTAAAAATAGAAAACTACCCAGCACTATGGCACTAGTTGGAAGGTTGAGGCAAGAGAAACTCTTGAGCTCAAGAGTTTAAGGTTGCTGTGAGCTAGGACACCATGGCACTCTATCAGGGCAACAGAGTGAGACTCTGTCTCAAAAAGAAAAACCAACAAAAACTTGAGCTAAAATTATATTACTCTCCATTGTCAACAAAATGAGCTAAGGAAGAGAAGGATAGGATGGTATTATCATGGTGAATTGTATACAAACCTTAATAAGAGTGATCACAATTTTTTGTATCAGTATTGTTTTGTTTTGTTTTATAATTTCCTGAAGAAGTCTTTGACAAAAATAAAAAGTCTTTCCTTGAATAATTATTTAGATATTTTTGTCTCCCTTCAGTTCACATAGTTGTGCTGTTTACCAGTATTCTGATAAAAGGAGACCCTTCAACTAAAAACTGAATATGAATCAGTAACAGAAAAAAATTTAAATATTGGCTTCTTTTTCAAAGTGCTAAAAGTGTCTCTGAGAAATCTGGTAATCTGATTCACTATAACAATGTGTGATGGTTTCAGTCTATAAACAAGTATGCTTACTCTTTTTAATAAGAAATGATTTTAAGCTCTGTGTCTGTATTTGAATCCAACCTGGACCCACCAAACAACAATGACAGTTAAAACCAGAAAGTAGCCAGACATTGTGGTGGGCACCTGTAATCCCAGCTACTTCGGAGGCTGAGGCAAGAGAATCGCTTAAGGCCAGGTGTCCTCAAACTATGACCCTCAAGGACATTTATCCAGCCCGCTGGGTGTTTTTGCCGCCGCTGCCTATTCTGCTTAGCAGCTGACTCATCCCAGGGCCTGCAGTCCGGCCATCCAACGGTCTGAGGGACAGTGAACGAGCCCCCTGTTTATAAAGTTTGAGGACCCCTGGAAGGAATTGGTGGTTGCTGTGAGCTGTGACGCTATGGCACTCTACCCAGGGTAATAGCTTGAGGCTCTGTCTCAAAAAAAAAAAAAAAGAAAGAAAGAAAGAAAGAAAAGAAAAATGATTTTAACCTTCCTTTTATAACTCTTTCCAAAAGATTTATAGCATCTCCAAGTTGCTATGAAATTTAGTAGTCTTTTAATGCAAATTCTACTTAAATCCTGTAGGGGAATTCCTTCACTACCTTGCCCACAAGTATCTACTGATGTTATCTTCTCATAGACATCTAATTGTCCTTTGACTTTTCTCCTTTCCTCTTCCTCTTCCTTCATTAGTAAACAATTAAGAATCCCTGATGTTTTCCTCAAAAGAAAAATATCTAGAAAATTTAGAACTGTGTTGGTTAAGGTCTCTTTATGAGCTAGTACAGTTTGGGAGGAGGTGGAGAGGTAAAATGAATTACAAAGTCTTAGAGAAACTATTGCTTATTGCTGTGGGCTGAATGTTTAGGTCCCCCTCAGAATTCATATGTTGAAATCTTTACCCCCAAAGGTATTGATGTTAAAAAACAGAGGATTAGGGAGGTGATTAGATTATGAAGGCAGATCCCTCAGAAATGGGGTTAGTTCTCCTAGAAGGGACCTCAGAGAGGTAGCTAGCCCTTTCCACCAGGTGAGGACACAACTAGACAGTTCCCTCTGTGAGGAATGGCCCTCACTAGACCCCACATCTGCCAGGACCTTGCCTTTGGACTTCCCATTCTCTAAAACTGTCAGAAATAAATTTCTATTGTTCCTAAGCTACCCAGCGTGTGGTATTTTGTTATAGTAGCCCAAACAGCCTAAGACACTTAACATATTCACTGACTTCTATTCCATTCAAGCAGTGAACTTTTGTGAATAAGTTTCTGTCCACGAATACAGGAGCCATGAGTTTTTAGGGCTTCTCAGGCAGTTATGATTTTACTACATGTAGACATCAGTTTGTAGACAAGAGAAGTTATTTGGTTCATAACTGCAATTCCGCTGTCTCAAAATCCTTTGCAACAAGTCACCACAATATCTGATTTAATCTTTTTATGATTTGACCCATAACACTGTTAATATAAGGACTTTAATCACTTGTTTTTTTTCTCCCCCGCAAAACCCCAAAACCTCTTTTTGCTCAATTTTCAACAGTTTGTCAAATGCATTTAGTTTCCTATTACATTTATTTTGTATTCCCTAGAGGCAGAGGAAATTGTTCATAATCATTTGGAACAAAGTAATTAAGCAAGTTTTTGCATTGATTAGTGCCTGTGATCCTCCCTTTAGTGTGTGTGAGCGAGAGAGAGAACTTCAACTGGCAGTTGGGTAGGGGATTGGGCCTGGCTATCACCAATGACTTATTTGCTTCCTTGAGCAGCCTCAGGTCCTAATTCATTTTTTTAGCACAGGATGTCCCTTACACACAATGTCCAGAAGTTTTAAGGGGAACTTTCAAAACTAATGAGGAATGGAAAACAAAGTGCCTCAAGCACATACTAATGAGTGCTCGTGATGGAGTGGAATCTGACTGTAGCACTAAAGGGGTATGGAGCTAAGAGCTCTGGTGGTTTCCATCCTGGTTCTGCCTCCTGCCCCTGTTTATAGATAATACCCATTCCATGGTGCGCTAATTTCCCTCCAGGATGAGGGCCTTCTGGCACCCGATAAAGCCCAGATGTGCTGTGGAAAGAGGACCTGGTTATGTAGAATTCCTCATTGAACCCCACAGACTCCCTCACAGCGCGCCCTTTGCTTCCTCTGTTGCTTCACTTGCCTGTAATTTACCTGGGAATCCCCCAATTCTCAGCTGGCCTAGTTTTCAAATGGAACCTGCAATCCTATGAGGTGCTGTTTTCCACAGTTCATGTTAACTAGTTTGCTGTTAAGCCTGGTCAGAGCTTGGGTTGGAGTTCCCAAGGTCGCTGATCCCGGCTTGTGGCTAATTGACCACCGTGTGCCTGAAATAACGGCATTATCCTCCTCACGTGCCAGCAGGTGTTTTACTTTTTCTTTTTTTTCAGTAATACAGATAAAGTAATTCTTCATTTCACGGAGATTCCTCAGCTGTTAAGTATAATTTTATTTCCCCAGCTGATTGCCTGCTCAATTTTAAGCAACAGATTTTACCATTACAAAATAGCTAGACCTTTGGAATTTGCATCAATGGACGTTTAGTTTATCTGGAATTCACTCGGTTGCCAACTTTCTATTACCTCTGGGCATCTACAGTACACAAATAATAACATTTATAAAAAGTGCCTTGAGGCATTTATATGTTGAAAATCCTTGGAAATCATCAACTAAATTAGTTAGTTAACCTGGGAATATGTGTATTTTGTTTTGTAGTTCCTTACAGTTTGTAGGGCGATTTTCTGTTTTGTTTTGTTTTTTGGCTAGGGCTGGGTTTGAACCCACCACCTCCGGTATGTGGGGCTGGCACCCTACTCCTTTGAGCCACAGGCGCTGCCCGTTCCTTACAGTTTGGTAGTCCACACATACGTACTATAATCACCAATTAATCAGAATGTAGAATCAGTTAAAGTGTCCCATTTTCCAGCCAGGCAGGACAGGCTGTATGGCTCCATTACCATTTTTCTCGTAAGTGGTCCTTTCCCACCCAAAACACTTAGTTTACTTCAATGTGAGAGTGAGAATTCTGAGTTCCTTCCTGAATTCTGAAGCCCCAGGGAAAGAGGCTATGTATTTGTAATAAAGAGCAGCCTTTGCTTGACTTCAGCAAAGTTTCTGAATTACTCTGCTTTCTGTTAAAATGAAAATAATAATAAAGTCTCACTCCTGGTGCTCTCTTTACTCTTGTTTAAAAGTGGACGGAGGGCGTTGATGGTTCAGCCTTGCACACTTGTAAGCTATAGGCAGGATGTTTGGTGTGTTTAAACAGAGAGACGGGATGAGGGCAGCAATAGGAGGGGGAAGGGAAGTCAGTTAAGGAAGGCAGGAATAGGGAGGCGCCTGTGGCTAAGTGAGTAGGGTGCCAGCCCCATATACCGAGGGTGGCGGGTTCAAACCCAGCCCCGGCCAAACTGCAACAAAAAATAGCTGGGCGTTGTGGCGAGCGCCTGTATTCCCAGCTACTCGGGAGGCTGAGGCAGAAGAATCGCCTAAGCCCAGGAGTTGGAGGTTGCTGGAGCGACTCCGCTGTACTCTACTAAGGGCGAAAAAGTGAGACTCTGTCTCTACAAAAAAAAAAAAAAAGGAAGGCAGGAATAACCAGTCTGTGTGTGTCTGAGAGTCACTGGCAGCTCAGTGCTTTGGGGCAGGAGAGGACTATCAACTGCTGTGATAGTTCTGTGGCAGCAAGGATAAGAAATACCTTTTACGTGTATTTAGAGAAGCGTGATTTCATTTTTAACATAAGGGAGCTGTGAAATTTATTTTTAAGGAATAGAGAATTACTTAACTAATCACTTTACTAAGTTACTGTGTGTTTGACTTTTTAAAATCGACTTTCATGGATTTCAAAGGGAAATTGGAAACTCATATTCTCATTTGAGACTCAGCCAAACATTGAATTTCCTATCTAAAGGAAAAAGGAGAAAAGAACTCCCGCTTCCCTCTCCTCTTGACTACCTGGCAAGGAGAAATAGACAATTTATATTCCTGGGCGAGGTTGGGAGTGTCCTCAGCATGAACAGGCCACAGCCAGCAGCCTGAGTGCTTTTCCCAGCCCCTGGGGTTTCATGTTCTCCTTTTTTTTCTGCTATAAACTTGACCCATGCTAGACCACAGAATAATAAACAAGGAACCTGTCCTTGAGGAAATCAGCCTGATGGGAGGAGGGAACAGCACCAGCAGATAATTACAGTGAAGAGTGAACTGTTAGAAACATGGAATAGTGCAGAAGAAATAATTCTGCCTGGGGTTGTTCTAGAAAGCTCTGCAGGGATTGTGTGTGAGCTGGGGTCTAAAGGACACACAGGCCCCTCTTGGGGAAGAAAGGGATGGGCATCCTGGTTACCCTGACGAGAAGGCATGTACCCAGATCACTCATGACCCTGGAAGATAAATCTCTCAGGGTGGTCTCCCACATGACCCAACTGAGAGCTCAAGTTTAATTGGTTCTACCATAGAGATGTTTCTCTTTTTTTAATTCTCACTTCTTTTTCTTCCTTTCCATCCTCATCTAAGATTAGAAGTGCTACAAAATAGCTTTTTACTTTATTTTTTAAATTTTTTTTGCAATTTTTGGCTGGGGCTGGGTTTGAACCCGCCACCTCTGGCATATGGGGCCAGTGCTTTACTCCTTTGAGCCATAGGTGCTGCCCTATTTATTATTATTTATTTATTTATTTTTGGAGACAGAGTCTATGTCACCCTCAGTAGAGTGCCATGGCATCACAGCACATAGTAATCTCAAACTTTTGGGCTTAAGTGATTCTCTTGCTTCAGCCTCCCAAATAGCTGGGACTACAGGCACCCGCCGTAACACCCAGCTATTTTTTTGTTGCAGTTGTCATTGTTGTTTAGCTGGCCCAGGCCAGCTTCGAACCTGCCAGCCTGGGTGTATGTGGCCAGCACTGTAACCACTTGCTACAGGCACCAAGCCCAGACTAGGTTTTTAGAGATTACTTCTCGCAGTGTCTTGCTTAACAAACGTTTCAGTTACTAAACTGGTTGCGTGCAGTCTTCATGTAAAGTAGTAAGGGGAAGTGTTACCATATAGCATTCGGGGTACTCAGCAGTGTCCCTAATTTTGCACTAGGAACAAAGGGTTTGCCAAATAAATTAATAATCTATTAAATAAGATTTCAAGAATACCTAATCTAAAAATTTTAACGTGGGGTTTTATCTTTTTTTTTTTGACTTTTATATAGTAAAAAAAAAAGGTAATCTTGGGCGGCACCTGTGGCTCAGTGGGTAGGGCGCTGGCCCCATATACCAAGGGTGGCAGGTTCAAACCTGGCCCCAGCCAAACTGCAACAAAAAATAGCCAGACATTGCGGCAGGTGCCTGTAGTCCTAGCTACTCAGGAGGCTGAGGCAAAAGAATCACCTAAGCCCAGGAGTTGGAGGTTGCTGTGAGCTTTGACACCATGGCACCTACTGAGAGCAATAAAGTGAGACTCTGTCTGAAAAAAAAAGAATTAGTCTCATGTACTCATTAAAGCAGTCCTAGTAGAAGAGTTGTTTTTGTTTTGAGACAGTCTCACTCATTTGCTCCGGGTAGAGTGCCGTGGCATCAGCCCAGCTCACAGCAACCTCCAACTCTTGGGTTCAAGCAATTCTCTTGCCTCAGCCTCCCAGAGTCCTAGGATTACAGTCATGAACCACCTCTCCCAGCCCTAGTAGAAGTTTTAGTTGTTAGTTTTTAAAGGCAAATAATATTAAACATATCTCATTTTAAAAAAGAAAAGACAGGCTCAGCGCCTGTGGCTCAAGTGGCTAAGGCACCAGCCACATACACCAAAGGTGGCGGGTTCAAATCCAGCCCGGGCCCACCAAACAACAATGACGGCTGCAACCAAAAAATAGCTGGGCGTTGTGGCAGGCACCTGTGGTCCCAGCTACTCAGGAGGCTGAGGCAGGAGACTCACTTGAGCCCAGGAGTTGGAGGTTGCTGTGAGGTGTGATGTCACGGCACACTACCCAGGGGGACAGCTTGAGGCTCCTGTCTCAAAAAAAAAAAAGAAAAGACAGAGTGGCTAACACGAAAATGGCACCTTTTTACCAACCAAATCTGCCTGTAGCTTACCTTTTTCTATGTATTTACATGTGTGCACATTGAATAACATATAGTTTTGTGCTTTTAAAAATAGGACCAAAAGTTAAAATTAAAAAAAAACAGGATCACCTTCTCCTGTAATTAGCTCTCTTCTTGTAACCTCATTCCTTGGAGAGTTTTCTACTGCAGTGTACATATCCACATCTTTTTTTTTTTTTTTTTAGAGACAAAGTCTCATTTTGTCACCCTTGGTAGAGTGCCATGGAGTCACAGCTCACAGCAACCTCCAGCTCCTAGGCTTAGGCTATTCTCTTGCCTCAGCCTCCCGAGTAGCTGGGACTACAGGCACCAGCCACAACGCCCAGCTATTTTTTTGTTGCAGTTTGGCCAGGGCTGGGTTTGAACCCATTACCCTCAGTATATGGGACCGGCACCCTACTCACTGAGCCATGGCGCCACCACTGTCCACATCATTTGTAACAGATATATAATGTACTGTATTTTGGCTATATTATGATATGTGTACTCATGTTCTGTTGGTGAATATTTGCACTCTCTATCCATTACAAAAAATTCTACAGTAGCTGTCTTTGTTCAAATCTTTGTGCTCATGTGTGAGTTTCTTCCAATAGGATCTCTACCAGTAAATTCTAGGTTAGCAGTTGGAGTCAGTGTTTATATTTGGAAATAAAAATATTTTTCCTTAGAAATACTTTATTTTCTTAAAAATTCAGATGCCTTTTCTACAAATAGTTGGGCTTGTTGACATCTTCCATAGAGAATTGACATGTAGCCTACTGATGGGGTGGTGGTGGTGATTTTATTCTGAACTCTTGGCAAAGGCCATGTCAGGCCGTCACAGCATAGAGGTAGAAACTAATTCTTGGGTTTTTTTCATCCTTCTCATTCTGATTAGAGATTCTGTATAGTCATTTAAAGTAGCCCTAGTAAAGAATGAATACATTTCACATTTTTAAAAAAATAAAGCAAGACAAAAGTAGTACTGTGGGAACTACAGTAACGAATGCCTATAATCCCAGAGCTTTGGGAGGCCAAGGCAGGAGGATTATTTGAAGCCATGAGTGAGACCAAAGAGGTAGTCTGCATTGCATTTAATACTATAAAACAGAGCTAAGAAAACTAGAGCCCCTAATTAATTTCATTGGTTTTGGTTTTCCCTCCATTTCTTCTGTCTCCCTTTCTTTCTCTGCTTGAATTCTAACGTTCCTGTCCGGGGCAATTGCTCAGATTAAAACCATGGAGAAACATGTAGCTAGGTATAGTGATTGTTTAGGACCTCTGACCCTAGAAAGAAAGGAGAAATAGGGCCACCACATTTCTTTAGTAGCAGTCCCTCAAAATGGGTATCCATTGGGGTAAGATCAATTGTAGTCCAATGTATTTTGAGGAGGAAGGGGGTAGAATCTCTATGGCAATTTAAATTCTCCTAACTACTTTGATAGGATATTGAAAAGGCAAATCTGTAAACTCATGTTTCTTTAGCTTGTTAGGATTTCCTGGATTTGGTATGTTGTTGTTGTTTTTTTCCCCAAAGTAATTGAAAACCTTAAAACACTCTCATGTGAAAAGATTTACAGTAGGAGTCTTTCGTTGATTTGGAAACAGTGGGAAAATAAACTTTAATCATGATCTTCAGCCTATTCATATTATTTGTTGAAGTTTGTATCCTGGAGAATAAGTATCATAGTCTGTGTTTTTATCTTTACAGGAGCAGGAAAATTCAGATTCGAAACATCCCCCCTCACCTGCAGTGGGAGGTAAGCCAGCCTCACTTTTTAATGGGTTAGCAAGGCACTTTCTTCCCTTTGTTCCCTTTTTTTTAGATTTAGGAATTAGCTGTCTCTCAGACTTTTCCAGAAATTCTCTGTGTCCTATTTCTTCCTTTTTCAGTACCCTCATTGAAAACTTTTATCTGTCGAGATTTGGTTGTTGTATTTGTTCCTTTCCATGGAATGTGTGCCCTTTGATCTCTCTTTTGTTTTCCCACATACCAGCAAACAAGCTGTGAAACAAAATGTTTACCTGGTTTGTGATTTTTATCTCATGATTTTTTAAATGATTTTTATCTTTCCAAATTATGATTTTTAAAAAATCAATGAAAAACCTGCAAAAATAGAAAGTTCTTAGTTGATTTGAGCAGATTTGTTTGTTTCTTTGAGTTAGTTGCTATGAGTAACAGTTAAAATTTGTTTTCAGAGTTGTAAAACTTAAATAAGATTGCTAGTGTGGCTGGGAATGGCTTATGCCTATAATCCTAGCACTGTGGGAGGCTGAGGCAGGAGGATCACTTGAGCCCAGGGGTTTGAGGTTGCTGTGAGCTACAATGCCATGGCACCCTACCCAGGGTAACAGGGAGGCTCTGCCTCCAGAAAAAGATTGCTACCTTAAAATACAATTCAAAAAATGAGGAGTGGCCTAGTTGCATTATTTAAAAAGAAACTGCCCAGTATTTTCTTCTCCAACCCAAAGAAAATCAAAATGACCTTAAAGGAAACAGTGTTCTGTTAACATTTTCGTTACTTGTTGAAAAAAATGTTTTATTTTGGTAAATTTCAAACATCTGCATCATAGTACTTTGTAAAATAAGGAGTTCCCTTGGAGGAAAAGTGGAGGATGAATTGTTGTTATATCTCCCAAGAAGTAGATTGTATTTTATTCTGCTTCTCCTATCAAGAGCAATAAGTAGGTCCCAACCATCGTGATGACTATGATCGCTAACAGTTACTCAGACTTTGAAATTCTGCTGTGCCACTTTAATGAACAGATTACTTGGGAACCTATAAGCAAATCAAAGTCCCGTACATTTATTAAGTTCTGTTTTTTATAGAAGACCTGAAATATCAATTTAATTAGGTTACTCCTGTAACTTTTTTTTCTTTTTTTTTCTTTTTTTTTTGCTTTAATTCATTTGTTGGAGCATATCACTGCCGTGTGTGATCTTTTGGTTTTTTTAAGACAGCGTCTCAAGCTGTTGCTCTGGGTAGAGTGCCATGGTGTCATAGCTCACAGCAACCCCCAACTCTTGGGCTCAATCCTCTTGCCTCAGTTTTTCTATTTTTAGTAGAGACAGGGTCTTGCTTTTTGCTCAAACAGTCCTCCCTGCTCGGCCTCCCAGAGTGCTAAGATTATAGTCATCATGCCCAGCCTATGAATGTGATCTTATCTTCCCATTCTGACATTGACTCTTTCTCTTTCAGGTGTTAGATGGACTTTTGGCTCAGTATGGGACAGTGGAAAACGTGGAACAAGGTAATAATAAGTAAGGAAATTAGTGTGTTGAACTTTGGAGAGAGATATTACGTGTTATTTCTTATAGGCTGGGTCAACTCTAGGGAGAAATTGTACATTCGTGTTCCTTTGAAACAAGCTTCCTAAAGTGTATGTGTTTGTATGTCTGCTTGTGAGAGCAATCTATGTCTTTCTCTTTATATCTGTATAGTTTATCATTTTGAGGAATATGACTTTCGGGCTATTTTTCTTATACCCTACAATGTACTCAAGCACTGAATAAGCACCATCAGGCTGGGTGCCATAAACTTAATTCACTAGGAGTAATTGGACTTATGTTCTTGCTGCTTTCCTCTCTGAATTAGAAAAACATATGCTTCATGTCTTAGACTGAGTGTTTCCCAAGGATTAGTACTTTTACAGCAAGAATCCCTATGTATACTTGGGATAATTCAGATTCCCAGGGCTTTCCATATACCTACTGGGTAAGAGTCTCTGGGGGAAGAGCTCATGAATCTATATTTAAAACAAGCACCTCAAAGTGATTTTTATGTGCATTCAAGTTTGAGAACCACTGTCTCAGGAATAGTGCCTCAAATGCCCACAAAATATTTTTTCTTCCTGCGGCCCTCATTTCTATCTTGTAAAGCAGAAATGCTGTGATTTTTTTTGTTGTTGTTTAAAGGGAAAGATACTTGGAGATCGTATCTTACGTAGCTCTTTGAGAATCCTGGAGAAGTAGATTCCAAGCTCCTGTGACAGGCAGTAACATGTGATAAAGATTATTTTTGCCTTGGCCTGGAAACCAGAATGTAAATTCAGTCCCGTGAGTTTCCACATGTATAAAATGGGGAGAATAATTTCTCTGCACTGAAGAGTTGTGGCTCAGGAAGAGAACCTGTATGAGGCATTTGTAGACAGTGGAGTCATATACATCATAAAGGATAATGGTTCACTTAGGAAAAACATAGTAAACCAATTTTTTCATATGCAATCTGATTGTTCTATCTGCCAGTATAATTAATACAATAATTTTAAAGCAGTAATTATTCAGTTGATTGCCACTCTATGTATATTAAAAAATACTATTGTTCAATTTCATGCTGCTGCCTGCTCATGACCAAAGGTAAAGGGAAAGAGCTTAGAAAGAAGACATGATTTACATGAATTCTATTTCTCAGACCTTATTTCCCTCAACATGGAAAAGAAGACATTCTAATGATTTGGATGTACTGGACAAGATGGCCTTACAGACACAAACCCATAAAAGTTAATAACTAAGACCATGTTATAAATTCAGGACAGTGCTACTAAAGGAATGAGTATTCTAGGTCCCCGGGGCAGTTTACAGCTGCTAGGGCACCTGTGCCCTTAGAGGCTGTCCAGTTACCAGCTGCCTCACAGCTTATAGGACAGAACTGTTGGACTTTTGTTTTGTCCTATTTCATGGGAGATTCCTGATTTGGCAGGAAAACACATTTTCAGGAGAGTTTTAGGAAACTTGATAGAGCTTTCACGTCCAATGAGATAAACTATTTGAATGGATCTCAGCTCATTCCAGAATCAAAGAACTTCCTGATTTCCTGAAGACAATCATCCTTAAAAAACAGAGTATATGACTAAGAAGTGAGAACAAAGTCTGAGAATCCTAGCAGATAGCTTTATTCAGGTTAAACCCAGCCCTTTCTGCGAGTGTGCGGCCTCATCTGTAGCACTAGAAAGCAGCAAATATGAAACCTCTGCAGCATTCTGCGTGTCAGTACTGCGAGAGGACGGTTGTGGGCTGCACACCCCTTGTTTTGCACTGTGAAGACTGGGTAAGTGTGAACTAGAGGGCACTGTGGACAGGCCTGGGCAAAGAAAGGCCAGGGCTGAGCTCAGGGCTGACTGTTCATGGCTCTCGGCGGCAGGCCTTTCTGAGCATCATGTACTCCCTTACCCCAGGTGCCCTAGGAGTTGTAAACCACCCCCAAAGGCTGCAGTTTGAAGTTATTGGACAAACAATATTTCTAACAGTGGTCTTTAACCTTTTTGGTGTCCCAAGTCCCTTTTAAGAATATTATAGAAATTATGAACCACAAACTTGAATAATTTGGGAAGGGGATATTTATGGAATTCCTAAAGCTTAAGGATGGGTTCAAGGTTAAAAACCCCTACTTGGTAGGGTTTTATTATTACCTAGAAAAGCAGCTATATCATGATTTTCTTCAACTTTTTTTTTTTTTTTTTTTGAGACAGAGCCTCAAGCTGTCCCCCCTGGGTAGAGTGCCAATGGCATTACAGCTCACAGTGACCTCCAACTCCTGGGCTCAAGCGAGTCTCCTGCCTCCGCCTCTCAAGTAACTGGGAGCACAGGCACCCACCACAACGCCCGGCTATTTTTTGGTTGCAGCTGTCGTTGTTGTTTGGCAGGCCTGGGCTGGGGATTCGAACCCACCACCTTAGGTACGTGGCTGACGCCTTAGCCAGTTGAGCTATAGGCGCTGAGCCTTGAACTTTTCTTAATGTTGTAGTGCTTCGAATCTCCCAACAAGTTAAATATTTTAAAGGGAGAATTTGATTCTAGTCACATCTGGTCTTTTTTTTTTTTTTTTTTTTAGGGAAAGCAATTATTTTTGGTGTTTATATTTTTGGGGTTACATTGAGAAAGTTTTATCTCTGTTTTTCTTTTATTGTTATTTTCTGACTATGGAAGAAGAAGCAAGCACTTGTGAACAAAGATAAGCCAGTTCACAAGAGTAATCCCTTGTTAGTCAGTCTTAGAGTTTACATGTTTTATTCTTTAGCCAAGTAAGTGAGAATAGTCAGTTTTCTTTACTGAATGTGCACAGTTACGAAATTTAACTCACATAGTCAAGGAGTTTAGTCAAAGGGAAACAAAAATAGTAATGATCCAGTCTTGTCAATAGATGAAAAATTAAACACTTTATTATTTTATACATATCTATTTATTGTAAGTACGAATCATAATTAAAACTCTTAACTTAATAGTGGTACAATGAATTGATCCAAATCTCTATAAGAGCAATCTGAAAACACATTAATAAGCATCATGGGCTCCGCGCCTGTGGCTAAGGTGGTGGGTTCAAATCCAGCCCAGGCCTGCCAAAACAACAATGACAGTTGCAAGCAAAAAATAGCCAGGCGTTGTGGCAGGTGCCTGTGGTCCCAGCTACTTGGGAGGCTGAGGCAGGAGACTACTCGCTTGAGCCCAGGAGTTGGAGGTTGCTATGAGCTGTGATGCCACAGCACTCTATCCAAGGGGACAGCTTGAGGCTCTGTCTCAAAAATAAATAAATAAATAAATAAATAAATAAATAAGCATCATGTTCTTTTACCTGGTTATTTTTGTTCTGTGATTTTAGCCTGTAGGCTAAATCAGGGCTCAGTGCCTGTAGCTCAGCAGCTAGAGCACCATCCATGTACACCGTAGCTGGCGGGTTCGAATCCAGCCCAAGCCTGCCAAACAATGACAACTGCAACCAAAACATAGCCGGGCATGGCTCAGCGCCTGTGGCTCAAGTGGCTAAGGCGCCATCCACATACACCTAAGGTGGCGGGTTCAAATCCAACCCGGGCCTGCCAAACAACAGTAATGGCTGCAACAAAAAAATAGCCGGGAGTTGTGGTGGGCGCCTGTAGTCCCAGCTACTTGGGAGGCTGAGGCAGGAGATTCACTTGAGCCCAGGAGTTGGAGGTTGCTGTGAGCAGTGAAACCATGGCACTCTACCCAGGGGGACAGCTTGAGGCTCTGTCTTAAAAAAAAAAAAAAATAGCCGGCCATTATGGTGGGCACCTGTAGTCCCAGCTACTTGCAAAGAGAATTGCTTAAGCCCAAGAGTTGGAGGTTGCTGTGAGCTGTGATGCCACAGCACTATACCCAGGGCAACAGCTTGAGATTGTCTCAAAAAAAAAAAAAGTAATTCAGAAGACCACAAAATCAAGTGATGTTTTTAGCAAAGGTGATTTATAGCAACACTGTTTAGAATAGCAAATTCTGGGAACAACCTATTTGCCAAAAATTGAGGAATGGTTGGCAAATGGCATAGTTGACTGGTTAAATTTTATGTGGACATTAGAAATGAAAAATACAACAAAAATGTCCATGTAGATATACTCAGGCAAAAATATTCATAAAATAAGTGAAAAATATAGTTCAGGCCAGGCACAATGGCTCACACCTGTAATCCTAGCACTCTGTTGAACCAAGGTGGGTTTGAACTCAAGAAGGAGTTTGAAGCCAGCCTGAGCAAGAGTGAGACCCCATCTCTGCTAAAAATAGAACCATCAGATGGGCAGAGTGGTGTGCACTTGTAGTCTTAGCTACTGGGGAGCCTGAGGCAAGAGGATCACTTGAGCCCAGAGTTTGAGGTTGCAGTGAACTATGATGATGCCACACCTATAATCCTAGCACTCTGGGAGGCTGAGGCAGATGGATCACCTGAGCTCAAGAATTTCAGACCAGCCTGAGCAAGAGTGAGACCCCCATCTCTAAAAATAACCTGGCATTGTGGTGCATGCTTATAGTCTCAACTACTTAAGAGGCTGAGGCAAGAAGATCACTTGAACTAAAGAGTTTGAGGTTGCTGTGAGCTACAATGCCACAGCACTCTACTGAAGGTGACAAAGTGAGACTCTGTCTCAAAAAGAAAAAAAAAAGGAAAATGTAGTTCTGACTTGTATATACAATCAATTATAAATATGTAATACACATTTGATTACAAATTACTATGAATACACATGAATAAACAGATGCAAATAACTATAGAGATGGGGTAGTGAGGTTTTCTGTGTATTTCTCCCTGTAGTTCATCTCTTTACATTAAGCCATAGGGTGACAGTTTTTTTTTTCTATGATAATGTAGTTTTTGCTTTTTCCCTAGTCAACACAGACACAGAAACTGCCGTTGTCAATGTCACATATGCAACAAGAGAAGAAGCAAAAATGTAAGTGGATTTGGGCTTATTTCCCTTCAAGTTTATTTTGGTTTTATCTTTGAATTTCATTGAATCTGATGTCTATAAACCTTCTGAAAAGATAGAGATTGGTAGAGCACTGTAAATGTCACTTTGACTTACCAGAGCTCTGCAGCCTCTGAGCCACCTTGGACATGTCATTGGAGCTCCTGGACATTCATGCCAGGATGTTGGTTGATTTGTACAGACTTTTATCATGAAAAATGTTGAGCTTTGGCATCAAAACTAAGGTCAGCTCTGTGATACTGTACCCATTAGACACTTTTTTGCCAACCAGTTGGAGCCGCTTTTTCCTGGAGCATCCTGTGTGCACCATGAGGAAGAAACACAACCCTATAAAGTGAAACATCAGTTTTTCCTCTTGTCATATTAACCTTTTGACTGCAAGTGATGCCTTTGGGCCTTCAATACGTTTGCTGAGTGCAAGTGACACCCATAGGAGCTATTCATTTTGCAAACAAAAACTTGATGACAAAAGTTACTGTTATGTTACCTGACTTGAGTCTGTGAGAGTCATATGCTTCATTCTCAGTACTTTTCACAGTTGTCCCTGAAATAATTTGTATAAATAGCAGAGTCTGAAAACAACTTAGGTTGAGTATTTTGATTAGTAAGAAACCAGGGAACATTCAGTATCACACCATGTATCATACGGGATCCGTGTATGCCTCAGTTGGCACGGTTTCATTTCTGAGGGGTCCACCAAGGATTGAAAGAGAGATCCACCTGAGTGACAACAGCAGCAGGGAGAATCATCTGGAAGTGGTAATCAGTTTGGGTTCTTTTCTCCTACCCCTGCCTTCTCCCTCCAGTGCCTGTTCATAACTATATTCTTCCAGTGCTAATTTTGAGCTTAACTATTAATGAACATGAGATTGGGTTTTTTAAGAAGCAAGAAGACCAGATCCAGCATCTTGGTAGGCCACGAGTTCAAGACCAACCTGGACAACATAGCAAGACCCTGTCTCTACAAAAAAATTTAAAAAATTAGCCAGGCATGATGGCATGCACCTGTAGTCTAAGTTACTTGGGAGGCTAAGACAGGAGGATTCCTTGAGCCCAGGAGTTGGGTTGTAGTGAACTGTGATAACACCACTGCACTCTCACCTAGGCAACAGAATGAGACCCTGTCTCAAAAAGAAAAATTCAACAAGTTGCTTTTTTTTTTTTTTGCATTTTTTGGCCATGGCTGAGTTTGAACCTACTACCTCCGGCATATGGGGCCAGCGCCCTACTCCTTTGAGCCACAGGTGCTGCCAACAAGTTGCTTTTTTTGTAGGAAGGGATTGAAATGCCTGCCAGGTCACTATAACTAGAATCATGGTCACATGTGGTCATGCTTTATGAATATGGCATAACCTTGGTTATACATCCAGGATTATAGTTATATTTCTTTTTTAAGTTTTCAATGCGCATGAAGGTTTATTTAACCCATTTGTATACCACTAATTGTCAAAAAGTTAATTTTTCATTGAAAAAAGTAATAGTTCTTTTACTGTAACTTTCGTACACATACATAAGCAGAAGAAATACCAACAACACATCTGAACAGTATCCAGCTGACACTTAGGTGGTCCTCTAAGGATAATACCTTGTTGTGCCTTTATTGAATTCAAAAGTACTGCTTTGTAAGAAATTCATAAACCCTAAACATTAATGTAATAGAATTGGGTTAATGCTGCTAAAAATGTGAAAAACTGTTCTACATGTACAGCCTTTAAAATATAATAATGGGATATCCTTTATCCTCTATCGAATTGATAAGTATTTTTAAATAACAGTACTCTGTGCTTTTAGAGATCCACCAATACAAATTCACTCCTAAACTGCTATGGGGTAGTAAATGGTGAAACCTTTCCCAAGGGCCCTTGGAAATAAGTAACAAAAATGTTAGAATGCTGCATACTCTTTGATCCAGTAATTCTAGTAGGAATTTTGTCCTATGTGCAAGTTGTAGTTGCAAAGATGCCAGTGGCAATACTGTGTGTGATTAAAAAAGACTGACATAACAGAGAGCTCTGACAATAGAGGATCAGTTGCAAAAACTATTGTAAATGAGTAGAATATTAAACAGCCTTTAAAAATTATATTAAAAGATATTTAATGATATAGGAAAATGCTTAATAGCATCAGCTATTTTTAAGGGTTAGAAAGTAGTGCATATATTCCAGAAAGTAGAAGGGGAGGAGAGGGGGGACATGGGAAGGTATTTGGGAGGACCTCACCTAATGTACATGATGTAATGGTACATTTCAAAACTATTAAGAAATGAGTATAATTGTGATGGATGTGTTACTTAGTTCAATGTAAGCATTTCACATTGTGTATTGATGCAGTGCCCTGAACCCCATAAATGCATCAATGTACAAAGTTATGATTTAATAAAAAATAATTTTATAAAAAGTAGTACATCTAATAAAATCCATTTTTATAATAAACAGTTATATTTAAGAAGGAAAGAATGGGTTAGGACTTTTACAATTTGTGCTTATTTCTGAATTTTCAATAATATGTATTATGATTAAAATTAGAGAAAATGTCATAATTTTATACCTGTGTTTATAAAGAGTTTTTGATGAGGAGGTTACAGTTCTGGGTGATTAAAAAAAAGTAGAATATAAAATTGTATTTCAAGTCTTACCAGGTCTATGCACTGTGATTACGTATTTAATTGTTAACTCTAAGCTCCGAGGGAACAAAAATGGCGTCTGTCCTGCTCATTGCTGTATGTTCAATGCCTGGCACAGCAGCCGCATAGGCCCCCAGTAAGTGAGAGCTGAATGAACTGGTCCACAGAAAGGTCTCTCTTGATGTTGCTCTTTGATAAAACTGCCATCCCTGCTGCATTTCAGAGCCGTGGAGAAGCTAAGCGGACATCAGTTTGAGAACTACTCCTTCAAGATTTCCTACATCCCGGATGAAGAGGTGAGCTCCCCTTCGCCCCCTCAGCGAGCCCAGCGTGGGGACCACTCTTCCCGGGAGCAAGGCCATGGGGGCTCTTCTCAGGCCAGACAGATTGATTTCCCGCTGCGGATCCTGGTCCCTACCCAGTTTGTTGGTGCCATCATCGGAAAGGAGGGCTTGACCATAAAGAACATCACTAAGCAGACCCAGTCCCGGTACGTGCCTCCGGAGCTTCCTTTGCTTCCTTCTGAGGGGTCCTCTGTGTGCTGGTGGGTCTCAGGCACCCTTAGGTCACTATTGCTTATATCAGTGGGAGGCTGTGCTACAGAGGACCATGACTTCTTTCAACAGGACAACTAACAGAATAATGTCAAGCTGGGGGCTTTGATGAGCTTTCATGCCAATGGCCTAACGGTCATACCCTGAGAGACTAAGGGTTCATATGGAGGGTACTGGTGACCTCACAGCCAGGATTGTTCCCATAAGCTAACTAATGCCTGTGAATGCATGGATTCCTAAAAGAGCAGAGGTGTGGTTCATCTTAGCTCTTACCTCCTCCCCTGAATCAGAGCCATAGAGCAGCTGTTCTTTGAGATCACCTCTTTGTGTTCACAAAGAGCCACATAATAAAGGAATGGGTGAGTCCCCGCCATGTCAAACAAGAAGTAAAGTACACTGACCTTATGTTTAAGGAGACAAAACTGGTTGTAGGAGTTGTAGCAGATAAAATAACTTGTGGAGTTGCTGGGTTTTGTATGTTGATGAGACCATTGCACAGTGTAATGAAGGAAGCACAGAATATGGAATATTCATGAATATTCATGTTCAAGTTTTACCACTTACTGTCTGTATGATCTTAGAAAAAAAATTTAACCTCTGAGTATCGACTGCTTCTTCTGTGTAAAAAACAAGTCAACAAAAAAAGTGAAAGGTTGTTCTTATCTGTTTTGCCAGGATTACTGTGAGAAATTAGTACAGGCAGGTAGGCTGACTAGAATAATTAATATTATTTTACTTAAATTGCAGAGCACCAGATTACTGAAAAATATTAATTATTTACGTGTGCTAGGCATTTCATCCAAGTCAGTCAGTGACTGTCTTGTAACCTGAAGGAGAAAATGCTATCTTCTTCAAAATGTCTTACTTATCTGCAAATAATAGACACAAATATGGGTGAGTCCTGGAGTGCTGAGTCTTAGGAGTGAAGTGATGAAATAGTAGAGAGGGAAGTCACTGTCTGGTATTTCTTTTCTTTGAAAACCAGCTCTGTGATTCCCTTCAAGTTTGCTTCACTGTGAAAGTGATTTTTACTTATATGTCCTTTTGTTCCAAAAATTGTTCAGGTGACTTAAAAAAAGATGCAATAAGTTTAAATAGAAGAGAGAGTGAGGGTTGCTCTCAAATGTGCCCATTTTTTAGGTAGGCCAGAGAGTGGGCTCTGGGCTTTCTAACAGCCAGAGTGAAAAAGGGAGACAATCAATTATATGATTTCGAAAGTTAACAAAAACAAGTAGGGCCACCACTACCCAAAGAAGTCTGATAAAGTCATCAAGCCTTTGAGCCATTAGTTTCAAGAGCCTGGAAGAGGGCAGGCTACCAGTGGAAAGGAAACCAAAAACAGAGAGGGTATGCCTCTGCTTTCTCTCCATACTCAGATATATAAAGCTTACTTGAATTTGGTGTTTGGATTTGGATTAACATATGGCTCTTAAAAGCTGTGATCAGTTCAGAGCCCGGCACTGTGCCAACGTGCAGTATTTATCCTTCTCACTTTACTCTTCACTTCTACAGTCATTTGAAAGGCTACACAAAATACTTCATTTACCAAAATGGCTTCATTACCAAGTTCGCTTAGAGCCTTTGTCCCACAGCACTCCTATAAGAACTGTTCCCTTCTAAACAGAGTTGCACAGGATTACAGTTTGACACGGACCCCTTGCACCGCTTGCCTTTTTCTTGGAGAATGGCGTTGGTTGCAGATGTGCTAATGACACTTCCTTGTCTGTCTCTGTCCTCCCTGTACGTTGGCTGGCATGATGCTTTCTTGGGACTAGGGTCCTGTCCCAGATGACATGGTACTTATAGCTCCTGATTCTTTTTCTGCAGGGTAGATATCCACAGAAAGGAGAACTCTGGGGCCGCAGAGAAGCCTGTTACCATCCATGCCACCCCCGAGGGAACCTCTGAAGCATGTCGCATGATTCTTGAAATCATGCAGAAAGAGGCTGATGAGACCAAACTGTAAGTATACATGCAATTCCCAGATCACTCAACAAAGAATAAGAGCAGTTTCTTCCTCAGTTAACTTGAGAAAAATTTGTAATAAAAGCTTTTAATCTATAACTCAGCAAAGGGGTGGTAGGGCAGGGATCATGCTTAAGATGATCAGCTCGGCACCTGTGGCTCAAGTGGCTAAGGTACCAGCCACATACACCTAAGGTGGCGGGTTCAAATCCAGCTGGGGCCCACCAAACAACAATGATGGCTGCAACCAAAAAATAGCTGGGCATTGTGGCAGGCGCCTGTGGTCCCAGCTACTTGGGAGGCTGAGGCGGGAGACTCGCTTGAGCCCAGGAGTTAGAGGTTGCTGTGAGCTGTGATGCCATGGCATTCTACCCAGGGGGACAGCTTGAGGCTCTGTCTCAAAAAAGAAAGAAATTTGTTCCCAAGAAGAATACAGTGGGTAATCTTTCACATTGACAATATGGCTGTTTTCCCACTTGTGTGTTTCTTTTGGTGATCCTAATGCTTCTGCTACCCATTAGAAGCCATTATGGGTAGGAACATACAGTCTCATGTTTCCTAATAGAACTCCCTGCAATGATGAAAATGTTCTATGCCTGCATTGTTCAACAGTACAGCTGCTAGCCACACGTCGCTATTGAGTACTTGGCATGTGGCTAGTACGGTACAGGGACTGAATGCTTTATTTTAACTCATACAAATTTAGATAATCACGTGTATGGCTAATGGCCATCGTATTGAACAATGCAGGTAGAGAAGGTATGTTGTCACCAAAGCCATAATTTACTATTCTGGAAAACGTTTTTCCATCATGCTTCTAAACCACTTACACTCTCAAAATGGGATTACATTTCCTTAAGTAGTAGAAACTAGTTTCCAAGTGGCTGCTTTACTCTTCTTCCTCTTTTGTCTTGTGTCTTTCCCCCTCCCTTTCTCTTACAAAATACTGCTTAGGATTCCACAGTGTAATGAGTGTCATACCGATTTGAATGACAAAAACAGTTCTTACTAAACAAGTTGATTTTGTATTGCAAATGAATTAAGTGGCAATGGAATACACAATATAATAAGAAAAAAAGACTTAGTTTGGCAAAATCTGTTCATGGGGAGGGGTGGTGGTTTTACAGAGAAGCAGTGAGGGATGAAATGAAATGTAAAATTAATTTGACAAATGATGTCAAATGTGAGTGTTCTTAGATTATGAAGATGAAAGTGGTCCTTAAAAGAACATTGTAAATCTATTGTCAGATTTCATAAGGCACTCTATTCTTTTACTTGTAAATTATTGACTCTACTTAGAGCTTTTGAAATCCTCCAAATACCATAGTTTAATTTGAAGAAGGCTCAGTCTCATCCAAGTTATTGAGAACTTTATAAATAATACCTTCCTTGGTTCTTCCAGGAACTTATAAAAGTCAGTATCAGTGGTTCTCAACCTGTGGGTCGCAACCCCTTTTTATTTTATTTTATTTTATTTTATTTTTAGGATACATTAAAATTTGGTTTAATAATTCTTTGTGGCAAAAAAAAAAATCACATTTGTAGTGAACGAACAACACACATTTTTAGGCTATTGTTTTTAACTACCATCCCATGAATTCATAGGGAAGAGGCTCTAGTAGCTCAGGGAGCCACCTTGCCATTGAATGTGACAAAACACTGACTTTTGAATTCAAGGGAAATAGGTTCCAGCACCTTGTAACACTGTTACATGGGGTCTAATTGGTTATCCTATGTGCCATACTGTACACCTATTATGCCATGAGCTCATGGAGAGTAAATAGGTTCTTGCACCTAAAAACATAGGTCCACTGGTGCTCCTGTGTGCTATGTTATATGCTTATTATGCCATGAATTCACAGGGAATGGGTTCCAGGAGCTCAGGCTCCTTTCTATTGGTTCTCACAAAGTGGGCTTCTCTGGGTGGAGCAGGCTGGCACTTCGGTTGAACCCAGGTACCTTTCTCTTTGGCTTCCTCCTTTTTCTGATCATTTTCCTTCACATGTTTCAGGAAGCTATCTCGGCTCTTAGAGTGGTTAATATGCTCAATACAAACATTAATCCTCTTGGCAAGAATCTTGCCCTTAGCTTGTTTGTTTATAACAATGCCAACAGCATG
>CAUYTI010110845.1:0-17568 GCA_963575145.1 Galago senegalensis
TTTTAAAGCAATAACTAAGAAAATGACATGAAGGCTGTGTTGACCAGTTTGATGGAAGTATTTCGGAATGCATGTGAAAACCCCACACTGTACCCCAGAAGTGCATTAATGTACATAGTTAACATTCAATAAAAAAAAAAAGAAAAAAAGAAAAAAAAAGTGGTGTGTGCAGTGCACTACTGTTATGCAAATTAAAAAAAAAAGAATGTTTCTAAAATCTTACGGACCACCAGTTTTCCACATTAGAATAAAACAAAATAAAATAAAGCCCTTACATTTTTATTGCCCATTAAAAAGTACTCCCACATGCTTCAGCCTATCTGATCATGTCAAGACAACTTAATCAAGACAGATATTGTTGTTCCTATTTTATAGGTGAGGACGCTAATATCAGAGAGGATGAACTTGCCCAGAGTCGGGTGGCTTTGTGGCTGGAAAGCTTCCGATGTCCTCTTCAGGTTTTATCTCACCATACTTCTCCTACAGTTGCACAGTTAGAGTGAAGGGGACATGCTTTGTACACTTCTGCGCCACTTGGACATAGAACAGTATTTAACGCCCAGCAGTTTAATGTGTTTGGTAAGTGAAGGATGAGAGAATTGGGTAAGTGTTTGAGTGACTGCTGGGCTCTATAAATGACAGATGTATGGCTGCCTTTCTTAAGGAAATGAGTCCTTTGAGCTCACTACAGGAGTGCCCAGACCTCTGGAGACTTGATAATCTTTAAGGATTCCTAAATCATGAACACCTAAGAGCCCAGTTGTAAGCTCCACTTTAAAAGGCCTGCCTGAGCTTTGTGAGTGAAGGCAGGTTGTTGTAAGCTTAAAATAGACTGGTGAAACTGTAAGCTGTTTTATATAACCACAAAAACTTATAATGGATATACGAACAAGTTAGAGAAAAAAACTAAATCATATCATTGCAGGAAATTACGTAATCACAAAGGAATAAGAGAGGACAAAGGGAAGGAAGAATGTACAAAACCATCCAAAAATAATAAACAAAATGTCAGTAGGGTAGCCACACCTATCAATAATTAAATGTACAGGGTCTAAATTACCAAAGCACATAGAGTGGCTGAATAAATTAAAAATAAAAAGACACAACTATGTGCTACCTACAAGAGTCTCGCTTTACCTACAAGGAAACACACTGTGCAGAAGAGAAAGGATATAAAGACATATTCCCTGCAAAGAGAAACTCCCAAAGAGCAGAAGTCGCTACATTTACCAGATAAAATAGACTTTGAGTTCAAAGCTATAAAAAGAGAAAAAGAAGGTCATCATATAATAAGGGGAAATTCATCAAAAAGATATAACAATTAAAAATATATAACAATCAGGCCAGGTGCACCTGTAATTCGAGCACTCTGAGAGGCCAGGGCAGGTGGATTGCTTGAGCTCAGGAGTTCAAGATCAGCCTGAGCAAGAGCCAGACCTTGTCTCTACTAAAAATAGAAAAACTAGCCAGGCATTGTGGTGGGCGCCTATAGTCCCAGCTACTTGGGAGGCTGAGTTTAAGGTTCTTATGAGCTATGATGCCACAGCACTCTACTCAAGGTAACAGAATGAGACTCTGTCTTAAAAAAATAAATAAATAACAATTATTAATATATACACACTTAACATCAGAGTACCTATATATGTAAAGCAAATATTAATATACCTGAATAGCAAAAAGATGACAATACAGTAATAATAACTGAAAATAGATCATCCAGAGGAGAAAATCAATAAGGATTATTGGACTTTAACTACACTTTCAACCAAATGGACCAATGAGACATAGGTAGAACATTTTTAAAATATATATATTTTTAAACCCACATAGGACATTCTCCAGAGACTTAAAAAGAAAAAAAAAGAAGTTAATTGATGACTCCATACTGAATCTCAAAGTGAAAGCATTCTATAATAGACATTCTCTTATTTGACAAGGTGAATGTTACTTTCTTTGCATTATTATTATTATTATTGCTTAATAGTTTGATGCAGCAATCGTCTGATTTCCTTTCTGAATGTATTTATGTTTGTTTGTTCTTTATAAGGTTCTTGTGTCTAGTTCTTATCTTAAACATTGTTATTGTTATTAAATTTTAAGCCTTTTTAATTTTGTGAATGCAAAATGTTGAAACCTAATAAACACATATATATGTAAAAAAAAAGTAGAGTGGGGATAAATTATTACAGAAATAAATATTGTGCTAGGATATCAGGCTCTCTTGCCTTAAGTTGCTTGTGTAAACTTTCATTATGACAACTGAAGAAAAGGACAGAGCAGAGCATATTTAGGGAATTTTATAAAAAGGATTGTCAGATTGTTTCAATTTGGCAGTGTTTCTCGGCTCTCAGCTCCCCAGCCAGGGCAGTCAGGTGGGTAGTGGTGCTGTTAAATAGAAAAGAGACACACAAATGACCTTGTGAGTGAGATGATTAGTTCAGGCTTAGGTATATTTCGTTTGAGGTGCTTTGGAATCACTTGGGCCAAAATCGCTAGAAAGAATTGGAAATATGAACTTACAGCTCAGTAGAAAGGTCTAAGATAGAGATTCAGCAGGGTTGTTGTAAATTTCTAGGTGGTTAGCCAACCTGTAGGTATATATGGTGTTTTCCATAGAGGAACTGTAAAGTACAGTTGGAAAAGTCAAGGGACAAAATAGCAGCCTAAGAGATTATGGCATAGGTAAGAAGCCAGCTCAAAGGCTCAAATTTGTGAGACTAGGAAGTGGTAAAATGGAGAGGCAGCTAAATTTTCCTAAAGCTCCCTGCATATCTGGTCCAGGATGTAAGGACAAGCTACTCTCTCCATGTTAACTTTGGACTTCTGCTCCTTCTGAGTTGTTCTTATGATCTCCTTGATCTCTAAGCCTGGGCCTGGTGAGTGGGCACTTGGAGGCAGGCATACTTTTCACCAAAGTCCTCTGATTTAGTTACATTGTGGTCAATTGGAGATTAAGTTTACCTTCAGATGTGAGTAGCTGGTGTGGAGAAAGTAGGAATTTAGCTTTATTGGAAAAAATTTTTGAGGAAGGAAAAAGAAATCTTATACTGCTTAGTGGTCCTAAGAATGAAGCAGACAGCTACAGAAGAACCCAGCCTCCAAAGATAAAAACAAATGCTAAGTAGAAATAACCTTGAATGAGACTATGTAACAAAAAAGCACTCTGGTTTCTTGAGAAATATAATCATCAACCTTTTATGATTGTTTGCCTGCTAGCTAAATACTTTCCCCATGACTTACCATCTGTAACTATTACTCTGTAACTGTAATATGCCAGTCCAGATGGGCATTGGCAAGAAAGGAGGGTAACGGTGTATGAACCATTCATCTCTACTGATTTGTTAAACTGGAAAAACAATATACCTTCTTATACAGAAAAGCTACAAGCAGTGGTAGAGCTCATGCATATCATATTTAAACCCACAATCCTACATGGGCAGAATGCCACCATGGGCAGATTGCCACCAGCTCTTAATGTGCTTATTCAGTACTGATGAGTGTAGGCAGGTATGAAGAGTTTTGTGAGAATGACTCCATGGGCCCAGTGTTTTATGCCTTGAAGCCACTAAGCTCCTGCTGGCAATTAAAAACAACTGTAAGAGGGACTTTACCTAACAAATGCAATCAGCATAACCTGGTTTCTTATACCCTCAATGAATTCCCAACAACTTAAAAAAAATTCTTTCCTCTATAGTCTTAGTGCAAAAGTCTGTTGGTTTCAATTCATCATTTCCTGCAACATTTCTGGTTTCATGACCAGGAATTGAGCAGGCAGATTAGGACTGAGAGATTCTGGGGGCTTCCCCATGCTGGGTGTAGCAACCTGTGGGGTATTCTATGGTGCCTCAATTGATGCCATTCCCTAAGAGTGCTCCCATTTTTGGTTACACAAACGGGACACTCAGTAGAGCAGTAGGGCGGTCCCCACAGTGGTTCTGTGGTGGCCGCTCACCAACAGAGGAATGAACGTACAGGGGAAGCACCGGGAAAGTACGCATCTGGACTTGGATTAGGAGAGCTGGATTAAAAAGGGTATTTTACTAGTAAAGCACACTTCTAAGAGTGGAAGAGGAGTTTGGTCACCTCCTTGAGGCAGGAGCCTCAGTAAAAGGGACAATAAGGAATTGACCTCCTTGAGGCAAGAGCCTCAATAAGAGAGGCAGAAGGAATTAGGAGGAATTGTTTAGCCTCTGTGAATAAGTGGTGTGTAAGAGAGCAAGAGGCTATTTGAATGGCTCCATGACTACTACAGTTATGGAGCTTGAGTGGGCCCTAACCTGCGGTTCTTTGGAGATGTCATAAAACATAATGGTGACTTGCTGCACAGTGGTAACCAGGCCTGGGGCTTATATGGGGGTACTTTAGCTAAGGTGAGGCCAGGCAGGCATCTGAGAAATCTTCAACCCCCTCCCCTCATTTGTCTGCACCAGATGGATGGGTCCGTGCAGTCCCCTAGGGTTGATGGTTCAAAATTTTAAGAAAGGCTTTGTAGGGGATTATGGAGTTACTATGACTTCTAAAAGGCTGAGAAAGGTTTGTGAGCTAGAATGGCCAGCCATCCTTGGAGTGGGCTAGCCAATGAAAGGGAGTTTAGATGTAAGTCTAGTAATGAAGGTATGGAGAATAGTGACTAGTATGCCTGGACACCCTGACCAGTTCCGATACATAGACGCTTGGCTGACTCTAGTGTTAGAGCCACCTCCATGGTTGAGAGGACAAGTGGCAATTGTTATGGCAGCCAAAGCAGAAGAACAAAAGACCAAAAGACCTGGTGACAAATCAAAAGGGAAAGTACTAGTAGATCCCAATACAGGAGACCCACCTGAAGTACAGATAAAGCCACCACCCTATATTCCAAATAATGAGAGACAAGCAACCTAGCAGCCATCAGGAGAGTCTGATGGAGATGAAAAGGGTTCAGTAGGGGGTGCTGTTGGTTAACCTAACCCACCTAAAGCTTCCCCACTAGCTGTCAGATTGAGACTGAAGCCTGGCATAAAAATGTGGCTCCAAGAAACCCCATTTGCCAGACCAGATGAGGAAGGGCATTGGCAAGGAAGGAGGGTAATGGTGTACTGACCATTCACCTCTACTGAATTTTAAGCTGGAAAAACAACACATCTTTTTATACAGAAAAGCCACAAGCAGTAGTAGAGCTCATGCATATCATAATTCAAATCCATAATCCTACATGGGCATATTGACACCAGCTTTTAATGTACTTATTCAGTATTGATGGGAGCAGGCAGGTATTGCAAGTGGTAACAAAATGGTTGGAGGAAAATGCCCTGGGAGATTATCAGAATCCATGGGAGTATGCACGGGAGTATCTGCCTGGTGAGGACCCTCAGTGGGACCCCAAGGAACTCCAAGGAATGAAGAGAGTGACCAGATACTGAGATGAAATTTGGCAAGGGTTAAAAAAGGGGGCCTCAAAGGCTTCTAACCTTTGTAGATTGTATGAAGTTTTGCAAGTAAAAGAGGAAAGTCCAGGACAATTTTATGAGCGCTTATGCAAGGCATTCTGCATATACACTCCCTTTGACCTGGAGAGCCTGAGCATGGTACACGTGGCTTTTGTAAGCCAAAGTGTGGAAGACCTATGGCAAAAAATTCAGAAACAAGAAGGGTTTGATGGTATGACCATAACTCAGTTATTTTCTACAGCACAGAAAGTGTTTGAAAATAGGGATGCTACTTCTAAGGGGGAGGCACAAAAGGAAGGAACCAGGCAGTTGAAATGTAAAGTTAACCTCATAGCAGCAGCAATGGGGGAATGAGGAAGAGCAGCTATAGAGGCAGTGGATGAGGATGAGGAACACCAGGAAACCTCCATTTTCAACTGCAAAGAGACCAGTGTGCCATCTACAGAGAAGGAACCCACTGGAAGAGTGAATGTCTGTTAGCTGCTAAAAGGGAGTAAGTAAAGCCTAATGCCCCCACTTCACCATCTGTGAAAAGACAACTGACGGTGACCTGGCTCAGGATCCCACCTCCCCGGCCTATGGTTAGAATGAAATTGGGGGGCAAGAGTACTTCTTAGTAGATACTGGTGCAGAATACTCTGCAGTGACTAGAGCAGAATACTCTATAGCTCCTCTCTTCTCAAAGACCATAGGTGTAATGGGAGCAATTGGAAGTATAGCTACCAACCTTTCTGCCTACCTACAACCTGCACTATTGGAGGACATCAAGTAGCTCTTCAGTTTCTCTATATGCCAGATTGCCCATTACCCTAATTAGGAAGAGACTTATTAAGTAAACTGAGGGTCATGATAACATTTACTAAAAAGAGAACTGTTGATCTCAAGGTTCCTACTTCACGTCCATTGTTAACTGTAGCTATGCCCAAGGAAGAAGAATGGATATTATTCATGAGGCCAGAAAAAGAAAACTTACAGTCAGAGTTAATTGCTAAGTGGCCTGGAGTATGGGCAGAGGACAAACCCCCTGGGTTGGCTATAAACCAAGAATCTGCATATGTGGAACTATAGAGAGGGGCAAAATCTGTCAGACAAAGGCGATATCCAATGCCAAGGGCAGCACTAGAGGGAATTCAGGCTCCTTTAAACAGACTAAGATCTTATGGCATTACCTGCCCCTGCTAGTCATTACGGGATGCTCCTCTTTTGCTAGTACCAAAACCAGAGACCTTAGAATATTGCCCTGTACAAGACTTAAGACTGGTCAATCAACCTTGCACCCAACAGTGTCAAACCTGTACACTCTTCTTAGCCTGGTATCAGCAGAAGTTGCTTGATTCACTTGTTTAGATTTGAAAGATGCCTTCTTTACTATTCAGGTGCTCCAATAAGTGAGGAACTATTTGCTTTCCAGTGGGAGGACTCCCAAAATGGAGTCATTCAACAACATACGTGGACTTGGTTGCCACAAGGGTCCAAGAACTCCCCTACAATCTTTGGTGAGGCACTGGCAAGGGACCTGTCAACCTTTCCTGCACAACGGTTTTAGTGCACCTTACTACAATATGTAGATGATTTAGTATTAGGCCATAAAACTAAAGAAAGGTGCGCTCAAGAAACTAATGTGTTGTTGAAACCTTTAGAGAACTGTGGCTATAAAGTCTCCAGAAAAAAGGCACAGTTATGCCAGCAACAAGTACGATATCTGGAATTCACCAGGTTATTCCCCCGTTCCCAAGATCAGGTGACATTTGTGAGAATGTTTAGGGGCAGCTGGCTTCTGTCATCTATGGATCCCAAATTTCGCTGTGCTTACCTATCCCTTGTATGAAACCACAAAAGGGGCTGATAAGGAGGCCTAGTGTGGGAGGCTCCCCAAGGAATAAGCATTTCAAGCTATCAAAGAAAGACTAATAATGACACCTCTGGCACTTGGCCTCCTGGACTTGCATCCTAGACTTAACTAAACCTTTCACTCCTTTCACTTTGTATGTATCAGAGAAAGAAAAGACAACAGTGGGAGTTTTAACACAGACCTTAGGGTCATGGACTTGCCCTGTTGGATACTTGTCCAAGCAATTGGATGGAGTGGCTAGAGGCTGGCCACCCCATCTGAGAGCTCTAATAGCAACAGCTGTACTTGTGCAAGAAGCTGATAAACTAGCTCCAAACCTAATAGTGAAAGTGCCTCGTGCTGTAGTCACCTTAATAAACTCTAAGGGATATCATTGGTTAATGAATGTCAGGCTTACCAAATATCAAAGTCTATTATGTGACAATCCCAGATTAGAGATTACTATGTGTAATATGCTCAGTCCGACTAACTTGGTCCCTGTCAGTGATGCTCCTTTAAATGACTGTCAAAAAGTAATGGAGCAAGTTTATTCCAGTTGTCCAGACTTGTGAGATGAGCCTTGGACAAAACCTGATTGGAATTTACTTGTGGATGGCAGTAGTTTTATAGATGCCTTTGGTCATTGAAAAGCAGGATATGTAGTAGTTATAGACAGCGAAGTAATGGAAGCCCAGGGACTCCTGCCTGGGACATCAGCCCAGAAGGCAGAGATTATAGCACTTACCAGAGAGCACTGGAATTACGTAAAGATAAAACAGGCAATATTTATACTGATTCAAAGTATGCCTTTTTAACCCTTTCATGTACATGGTGCACTATATGAAGAAAAAGGACTATAAAACTCAGCCAGAAAACAAATTAAATATCACCAAGAGATCTTAAACTTACTGGAGGCTGTGTGGAAACCTAGCAAGGTAGCAGTAATGAATTTCAAAGGACATAAAAAGGGACAAGGTCATATTATTTTAGGAAATACTAAGTCTGATGCTGAGGCATGCTGAGCTGTGGCAAGCCAACATGTATTTGCAGTTCTATTATTTTGGGTCCCAAATTTAACACCAGTATACAGTAAAAAAAAGAATTGGAATCGTTAGTGCAAGATCAAGCATTTTCCATAGATGATGGATGGATGCATTTACTAGATGGAAGAATATTAGTGCCAGAATTATTGGGGACTACTGTAGTGAGGGTGGTACATGAGTCCTCCCATCTAGGACACTCCACCCTAGAACAACTACTAGGAAAATATTTCTGTATAAAACATCTAACAAGCCTGGCAAAAACAATAAGTCAAAGATGTGTCACCTGTAGCTGTTTAATGCCAAACAAGGCCCCAGTTTGTCATCAGGTATTCAAAGTGTAGGAATTACACCCTTTGAAAACATTCATGTGGACTTTGCTGAAATGCCTCCAAACAGAGGAAATAAGTATCTGCTGGTATTTGTATGTACTTGCTCAGGGTGGGTTGAAGCTTTTCCTACTTGAAGTGAAAAAGCCAAAGAAGTCACATGTTTTCTACTTAGAGAAATCATTGTTAGGCACTGCCTGCCTCTGTCATAGGCTCTGACAATGGACCTACATTCATAGCTGATGTCCATTCAAAAAACTGCTACCTTATTGGGAACTGACTGGAAATTACATGTCACATACAGACCATAGAGCTCAGGAAAAGTTGAAAGAAGTAACAGAACATTGCAGATGGGTATAGGGAAAATATGCCAAGAGTTTAAACTTCAGTTGTTCCAGGCTTTACCATTAGCACTGTTTAAAATCAGATGTACTCCTACCAAAAGAACAGATGCTCATTCTGCAAAATACTATGTCAGAGGCCCCCTACCATTTAAAGAAATTTACCAGGAACCCCAAGAGAACTTGGAGAAACAGAACTTACTAACCAACTATGTCATTGGGAAAAATAATGAGAAAGATTGCAGAATGAGAGTTTATCTCTCCTCATCCATCCCTATTCTCCCGGTAACGGGGTGTGGATTAAAGATTGGAACCTGGGGGAAAGCCCCCAACGTGGTAATTTTGTCTACACCGACAGCAGTAAAGGTGGATGGCATTCTTGCCTGGACATATCACTCATGCGTGCAACCAGCCAGTGACGAGAAATGGATGGTCCAATGACACCCAGAGCATCCCCACTGCCTAACCCTCAGGAAACAGACTCCTCACCGGGAGCTGACTGGTGTATGCATGGCAGAAGCCTGAGGATGAACAGCAGCAGCCAGGGACTGGGATTGTTCACTTTGGACTTTTTAACTTTACTTCTTTATTCTTAATTATAAGACATGATGAAGGTTGTGAAAAATGCATCCAAGAGGTAAGCCACACTGGACAAGCTATAAAAAATGTGTTATTGTTTTAACTTGTATCAAGAATGTACAGGAAAGCCTAAAGGGACTTGCATATATAATGCAACCCAGTCTCAGGTACGTGCTCTCCATGATGGGTCCACTGTTTGCTACAATCCTTCTGAACCCCTGGAGCAGAATGAATTTACTATGTGGTATACTGATATTCCCCAAAAGATAATAGCCCAAGTCATAAGTTAAGAGATACCTAAGCAAGTATTGCTAACTTTTGATGCGTGTCAAGTCTTCAATAATGTAACCTTTCCAGGAATATGTATGTTTCCATCCTGGGAAAGACAATATACTAAAGAAGATTAGTACATATGTCACAGATTAGGCACCTGTGCAGGACATATGTACTGGCAATGCATAATTTGGGTCACATGGATTAATCCCAATGACAATAATCCAGTATATTTAGTAAAAGGAAAAGCCCCTTCCCCATGTGCAACAGAAACTTGTTACTCAGACAGAAAACTTCCTTCCCCTGTTTGTAAGGATACTAAATATAACCAACCTTCTGACCCTAGATGGGCAAAAGGTGAAAACATTATGTTAGGAATAAATGTACAAGGAAGGAACCCTATCATAAGTATAACAATTAAAAGTAAAATAGTTAGAAGAAACTCAAAGCCTATGTACCAGGCCTTCTACAATGAATTACAACAGTCTGCTCCAGACCTTCCTGCTAAAATTAAAAACGTATTCTTTTACCTGGCAGAAATATCACTTGATCTTTAAATATAACATCTTGCTTTGTTTGTGGTGGCACAATGAGTAGCAAAGGCCCTGGGAATCTGGAGAAGTGGTTCCTGTTAGAATCCTACTCCTAACGTTGGGGCAAGCTTTTGGACACTAAAAATGTCTATCAGAGGTCAGTACTGTTTAGCTAAAAAAGGAAGCAATTTCACCATCCTGATGGGGAACCCGTGAATAATGTGATAATGAAAGCACTAATAGCACTATCTGGTGGACCAAAAACATAACTGAACTAACCCCCCTGAATAGATTCCCCAAACTTAAAGTGGCTTGGAACTATATGGAGATCAACATCAACTAGGCAGCTCCACTTGGTCTCTACTGGATCTGTGGATACCAGGTCTACTTTAAGCTTCCTGATAGATGGTATGGGAGTTGTATAATAGGTATGATCAAACCTTCCTTCTTCCTACTGCCCCTAGAGGCTGGAGAACTGTTAGGTTTTCCAGTTTATGCATCTGAACTGGAAAGACAAAAACATGATGTGGTAATAGGAGATTGGAGGGCCAATGAATGGCTTCCCCAGTCAATAATTCAGTATTATGGTCCAGCCACATGGGCTGAGGTTGGGTTGTGGGAATACAGAACACACACACACACACACGTATATATACATATATAGGTATTAAATTGGATTATCCAATTATAAGCAGTATTAGAAATAATAATAAATGAGACCAGTAAAGGCTTAACCCTAATAGCCCATGAAGAGACCCAAATGACAAATGCTATTTATCAAAACCAATTAGCCCTAGATTACCTTCTGGCAGCTGAAGGAAGAGTGTGTAGAAAATTCAGTTTAACTAACTGGTGCTTACAGATTGATGTTGAAGGACAAGTAACTGAAGATATAGCTAAGAAGAGAACTAAAAGAGCTCATGTACCTGTACAAGTATGGAATGGATTTAATCCTGATTCTTTATTTGGTGGATGGTTTTCTAAACCATGAGGATTTAAAACTATAAGTTTCCTTGTTATGATTGGAGGATGTTTACTTTTGCCTTGCATATTACCTATCTTTGTTCAATTGCTCAAAAACATAGTCTCCACGATCGCGATAAAAGAGAATGCAGGCAAAGTATTCATGGCTCAATGTTATCATTAAGTAACCATAGTTACAGATGATGAATGGGATGAGATTCCATTCATGAGGAAGGAGAAATAAATATTCAACTTCTTAGTGGTCCTTAGAATGCAGCAGACAGCTGCAGAAGAACCCAGCCTCCAAAGATAAGAAAAAACTTTACAAGAAATACTAAGTAGAAATAACCTTGAAAGAGACTATGTAACAAAGAAAGCACTCTGGTTTCTTGAGAAATATAATCATTAATTCTTTATGATTATTTTTTGCCTGCTAGCTAAAAACTTTTCCCATGACCTGAAATCCTTAACTGTAACTCCATAATTGTAACTGAGCTGAAAAAGTATGAAAGAGTTTTGGACTCGGTGGGCTCAGCATTTTACACCTTGAGACCACTGAGTTCCCACCAGCCATTGAAAATTCCTTCCTCTATAGTTTGATTTAAGAGTCTGTTGGTTTCAATTCGTCATTTCCTGCAACATTTTTACCATCTTTTCTAACTCTTCTGTTACCCCCAAATCTTGGTTTTTGAAGACACCAAACTTGCTACACCTTGATGTTCAACTTGTTCTCTAAGATTTTGAGAATTAAGAGTTTAAGGCTTCAGCATTCCCATATCCCTGTGCCTGATAACAATCTCTACAAAGCTTTTTGTTTCTAGGGAAATAGCTGTTAAACAGTCTTGAGCCACAAAATCCTATATCTTCTACCTTATTCTCTCACAAGAGTGTGGATATTAACATATTCTGTAACACTAAACATTTATATAGGGAAAATTATTTATTTTCAACTGTATGGTCTCTACCCATATCATGAACAATAGTGCAGAGAGTTTTCAGCTATCTCCAATCACAGCTTAGAGATGGCACTACTTATACTTCTTGTCAAAATTGAAGTTCTTCAAATAGGGTTCATAAAGGAAGCCAATATCTTCAGATTCACCAAGGGAGAAATAAGGTACTCACTGCATCTTTATTCTCCTGTAGTGTTTGCTTCATATACCCACTTGATCACTGTAGTTGCCACAGTGAGCTCCAACATGCTTAATATGAGCAAATACTCTGAAAGTATTTGAGCACTTTTCTGTATTCAAGAAGAAAATATACATTCCTTTAGATATTTGTATGTTAATACTTTAAAAATAATAAAGGTATCATAAAATTTCAGGAAGAAGAAAAATAGAAGAGAAAATTCTTCAATATGTTTACTACCCTTAATAATAACATTTTTAATATACAGGGTGGCCATAAAGTCCATGTAATTTTTGATCATAATGATAATAAATGATAATTATTGAAGATGATGATAAACTAATGAATTTCTGCCAAATGGATAATGAGAACCATTGAGTTTTTCTGTTTGTTGTGACTAAGACCAGAAAATTTTGACTGAGGTCAAGGCACCTCTCAAGAAGATGGAATTGAGGCACTCTTGAGGTTCAGTATTATAGAACTTAATTAATGTTTATATTTATAAAATCTGCCCCATTGTTAGGAAAACATTTTAAAGTGGAACTCATAGTGAAAGAAGAGAAGGTTTGGATTTATAACCTAGGCTTAATAGCCTCTAGCTATAAACCCCAGTGGACCTATAACCTTCCAGAACAGTTGGGTTGGGAATAAGAATGCAGAATCAGTAATATTGGAATCACAAGTCTGTTCAGTATACAAAGCACTTTTGTGACAAGGCCACCATGGGATATTCAGATCAGTGTTTAATAATGACACCATTTATTTAGCAATAATAACTGAACCATGACAGTGGAAATTATGGGCATGCTGATGAATTGCTGAGATGTTCCAGGATTCTATCATCTAAGAGTTTAGAGTCAATGCTGAATTTTTGGCTCCCAGTGTGTTTGAATATCTGAGAGAATCAACAGGAAAGGGACTTTAAGAGAAAGATCCTGGATTTCCTACTAATAAGAGCATTGATTGTTCAAGAGATGAATTGGAAAAATGTATCATTATATTTGCTTAAAATATTATTTAGGGGATCCATTGGATTATGCATCATAAAATACTAGCATTTCTTACAGCAATAAAATGGTCCTTTGATGAGACACTGTATTGATTTTTGTAAAGGCTTAGTTTTGTGTGGTGAAATAACATAGAATTTAGACTATTCTTGATTAGAATAAATGCCCAGAAAATGACCAGCAATGTGACCCTGAGTAGCTTAGCATTTCTAACCTTTTTTCTTCATTGAATCAGAGACATAAATCATTACTTGAGAAAGTTTGCAGTCACACTCACTGTAAAATCACTTTCAAAGCTACCGCAAATTAAGAAAAATCTAGCAAAATACAAACAAACATATGCATTGGAACTAGCTAATTAACCAAGAGTTTTGGAGATTGAAATAAGGAGAGCTTACTTAATTAGGCTGGGCACTTGAAAATAAGCAACATCCAATGGGCTCAATTCAAAAAAATATGGTTCTAGGTTTTGGTCAAAGGCCCTCTGTCAAGGCCTGGGTAGATGGGATAGAGCAGAAAGACAGGAATCCTAGAGAAGACTTTTGCACCTGTGGCTTCACTTTCTATACAACTTAACTCTCACTTCAATTTTCTTGTCCTCCTAGCCCCTTCTGTCCACATCAACAAACCTACGTTAATAGATAAGTGTACATATGTCCAAGGTCCCACATGCATAGAAATACAGATATACACAGACACTAAAATCCAAACATGGACACACTTCAACTAATACAGACCTCCTGATAGATGGACAGACTCAAAACAGGCAGGGCAAAAATATCCACACAGTCATATTCCTATAAAACTGAGTACATGTGCATTTTAAATTACATATGTGTATAGGCTACAGCCCTGATAGTGAACATAAATCCCTGAGTATCACGGGTATTTAATACATAGGGATGCCATTTCCTTCTTTGCAGATCAAACCTTGCTGTAAAAAACTTGATCTTTTAAGCCCTGGGAGAACTGGCCTCATAGATTTAGGTACCTGGAAAGAACTACCCATCATAAAAATATCAAATATAATACTTAATCACTCAAAATACTTATATTAATATTTATAATACCTTCCATTTGGTTACTTGAGGTTTTTGGTTGCTCCGGGTTTAGGATGGTAATATCAAGTTTGATCTGAATTTGTAGTAGGTACATGTACTAAAGAGTAAACTAATGATGAGGGTCACGTCCATGACTTTTGCATGGTTCTTTAATACTCTAATCATTTACCAAAGAATTTAATACATAATTCTAAAATTGTGATGAAATTCTATAGAAACTTGATACTTACATGTGGCCAAAGAACAGAGTCTGTAGTTGTAGAAAATATCATAAGCTCAAACATTACAAAACACATACCAAGACTTGAACAACAGGCACTTACTATATTTGTACATAGAGCATAGGCTATCTGAAATAGATAAAAAGAATCATGTAGTCATTGGAGGCTACTCATGTGCATGACTACCAAAAATATTCAATTATAAGATTTGTATGCATCTTGATCTTTTTGGAATAGTTAAGTCATTAAAAAGGCTGTTGGAATTTCAAATTTTCATGATCCCAGACAGAAAAAAATTTTAAGATGATAAAACTTCTAATATAGCATGCATATGTATATTTCTTTACTGACAAATGATTTATTGAATGCCTATTCCCTACCCTTCATTCTGTTCTTTATGTTAGTAGGTAAAAAGGCAGATAAGAAACGGTCTCTGCATTCAAGGAGTCCTCACACTGTTCACAAAGACAAATAAGTACATATTAAATGTGAATAGAATGTAGAAAACTGTCAACCGTATAAGCAAATCCATTGTCAAACAATTTCATATTACTAGAAAGCTAATGTTTTAGGCATTTTCTATGGTTCATTTTGGAGTGCAAGAATGGGAGTTGTTGGAAATTTTGTTGGAAAGGCAAGTGCTATCTAGCTAGCCAGGATTTTATCTTGAAGATGGCAGAGTACTCCACTGTTGTAGTCACTGACTCTGTTTTCAGACCACACTCAAGTCAGGCTATGTACTTCAGATGATGCACATGTGTAGTGCTGCATAATTGTATTCTGTTCATATTTGAGGTCAAAGAGGTGATAAGTCATATGGTGTTGCTGTTGAGAAGATCTGTTTCTTATATTTATTTCTTTGTCTACATTTGAACTAATAAGTTTATTTCTATATAGTATGTATTGGAAAATAATTATGAAAACTTAAACTACTGAATTCTGAAACCTACATTACTGGATAAAGCATGTGTTTATCTAAATTGCTATTGTAAGTTGTGCAGTGATTTCAACTAATTTATTTTTTTTTGAAACAAATTTCCTTTAAAGAAAGGCAACTAAATTAAAATGTTCATTAACTCATTTTATAAACTAAACATCCAACATTATTATTTAGTAAGTTGTAGAATATCAGTGTAATCTAATCTTTAAAATGAAGTATTTAAGGAATTTTTGATTATAAATGGTTATGCCAAAACTATATATATATATATATATATATATTTTTTTTTTTTTTTTTAGCAGAAGAGCCACCTTGTTGAGAAAATACCACTTGGAGCAGGTGTTCTTCTGTAGAGTGTGAAGTTTTGCTGACAAAAGCTCATCTAAGTAAAACAAGCAGGGGCACTTGTTTTGGTTGAGGTAGTACAAGAAGGAAGTGAAGGTATAGGGGAACTGAAGTACTCAGCCTGTGGGTTGGAATGAGTATGTTGCAACCACTGTGGAAAATTGTTTTGCAGTTTCTTAAAAAGTTAAGCTCAGTGGTCATAATCTGTCATAATTCTCTTCCCCTATGGTATCAAAAAGTCCAACAGTATATGGCTTTCTACCAGCCATAAGTGTCAAGTCAGCTATCAGAATGCACACTTGTCAAAGACAGTTATAAAATATTGGATGGAAATTTGTTTGTTGTGTAGTATATCAGGAGACAGGTTTTACCAACAACACCATCACCCACAACAATGCACTTAATTGTTTGCATTGCTGAAATAGTTTTGTATCCACTTTAAACATTTAGGTCTGATCTTGACCTCTGCATCTCCACCAGGGCATTGGCAGCACTGCCTATTGTGTTTTTGTCTAGCTTTGGCATCAGGGTTTGGATGACCCCATAAGAAGGAGTAAGGAAGTGTTCCTTTCTCTTCAATTTCAGAAGAGTTTAAGAAGGATTGGTATTAATTCTTTCTTAAATGTTTTATACAAATCACCAGTGAGGCCATTTAATTCAGGGCTTTTCTTTGTTGGGGAGCTTTCAATAACTGATCCAGTCTCTTCTATTCAGATTTTCCATTTCTTCAGAACTCAGCCTTTGTAAATTATTCCATTTCATTGATGTATTTCAGTTTCTTACCTTGTTCATAGTGCTTTCTTAAAATTCTTACTTATGTCTAAGAAGTGGTGTCTCCACTTGCATTTATTTTCTTTTTTTAAATTATTTTTTATTAAATCATAACTTTGTACATTGATGCATTTATAGGGTTCAGGGTATTGCTTTGATATACAATGTGAAATACTTACATTGAACTAAGTAACATATTCATCATAATTATATTCACTTCTTGATAGTTTTGAAATGTACCATTGCATCATGCACATTAGATGAGGTCCCCCCAAATACCCTCCCCCTCCTCCCATATCCCCCCTCCCCTTCCCTCTCTCTCCTTTTCCTTTCTACCTTCTGGATTATGGTTATGTTTTGGCATTTGTATGAGTGTGTAGGTGGTTATATATTGATTTCATAGTAGTATTGAGTACATTGGATATTTTTTTATCCCATTCTAGAGATACTTTACTAAGAAGAATATGTTCCAGCTCCCTCCAGGTAAACATAAAAGATGTGAAGGTTCCATATTTTTTATGGCTGCATAGTATTCCATGGTGTACATATACCACAATTTGTTAATCCATCCATGGGTCGATGGGCACTTGGGCTGTTTCCATGTCTTGGATCTTATGAATTGTGCTGCAATAAACATTCTGGTACAAATGTCTTTGTTGTAAAATAATTTTTGATCATCTGGGTATATACCTAGTATAGGAATTGCAGGATCAAATGGTAAGTCTACCTTTAGTTCCTTGAGTGTTCTCCAAACTTCTTTCCAAAAAGGTTATATTA
>CAUYTI010110854.1:0-13893 GCA_963575145.1 Galago senegalensis
GGCCCGCCAAACAACAATGATGGCTGCAACCAAAAAATGGCCAGGCGTTGTGGCAGGCACCTGTAGTCCCAGCTACTTGGGAGGCTGAGGCAGGAGACTTGCTTGAGCCCAGGAGTTGGAGGTTGCTGTGAGCGTGATGCCCTGGCACTCTACCCAGGGGGATAGCTTGAGGCTTCGTCTCAAACAAAAAAAAAAAGAAAAAGATCTATACCAGTGGGAGCCAAGATGGCAGTGTAAGGCAGCCTCTTTGCAGCTTTTCCCAACAAAAATAGGAAGAAGTATGCGCAGGCTGTGCCATTCAGACCACCCCTTGCACCCAGAGACAGCACTGGGAGGTCACAAGGAAACTATGCAGAATACCAGGAAAAGGAAAGAGAAACAGGAAGGGTAAAACAAAAGAAAAGGAAGTGAGAGGCACAGAGGCAGAGACTGCCCTCGGTGATCCCAGTAGGATCTGGGCTCCTGGGAGGCCAGTGCTATTCCTCATGGCCCCCTGCCAGGGTAGTTCCTGGACAGACCTAAATCTTATACAAATCAACTCTCCGGATAGCCATCACAGAGAGGAATGAGCAACGGCAGCCCCCTCACCCCAGCTGTTGGGTGCACTATGCAATCTTGTTAGGGATGGTTGACCACTGGTTTTTCCAAGCCAGAGCCTGTGTTTTGTTGTCAAGCAATTCCCTCACTAAGGGCAGGCAGATCCAGGGACAAAAAAGGTGAAGAGGGGGCTCTGCAGGAGACCTTGCACCAGGAAGATGTATGGCAGCCCAATGTTCCACCACTGCAGAGCATAAGAGGAGTGACAGCATCACAGTAGCTCTATGACTGTTGTCACATAGGCTCATCCCATTTAGCAGGCTTCCCAGAGCCCCTGAAGCCTTCTGGTCTCATCTGCTATGCAGCCAGTTTGGACTCCACCCTCTAAGCTTGGGCAACTGCTGCCAAATGATCCCAAGGTATTGTTAAACAGTTCAGAGTAGCCTCCCCCCTGGCCCATGGACCTTCTTTCAGACTCCGGGTCCCATTCAGATCACTAAGCCCCGAAGCCACCCTAGTAGACTATGAGGTCTTCTATCTGGAACTAGAATTCAGAATGCTACCCCCAAACTCAGGCCTGCAGCATCACCCCTGGGATCTTCAGTGCTATCCACCCCAGAGCCTCCCCTTTCAGAGCAAAGCAGGAAATTGGCCCCAAGAGTCAAGCTGAAGAGCTGCTGAAAATTTTAGAGAACAAAGCTCAGTGGATTGCCATATCTAACAGCTGCTATTACTTCTAATCCTAGAGTACCACGCAGTGATTTTTCCAAGGCAACAAAGAGGATTTCAATAATTATAGTCAATTTTTTCCTTTTATATTTGTATTTCTCTTCCATAGCAACAAAGAAGATTTTAATAATTATAGTCCAATTTTCTCCCCTTTCTATTTCTTTTTCCAAGACAACAAAGAAGATTTTAATAAATACAGTCAATTTTTTCCCTTCTTCCCTCCTTTTCCCTCTTCTTACCCCCCCTTCCTCCCTCCTTTCTTCCTTTCTTATTTTCTATTTCTCTTCCAAGGCAACAAAGAGGACTGTAATAATTACAATCAAAATTTTTTTCTTTCTTTCTTCTTTTTCTTCTTGTTCTCTACTGTATCTGAGGGCCAACTCAACCAAACAGTCTAGAGTTAAGGTAGGAAAATGTAAGAAGAGGAAGAGAAAGGGCAAACTATATTATTCTCATTATCTCATGGATAATTTTCCAATATCCATCACATCCTAGGTCACAAAGCAAAACCCAACAAATTTTAAAAAACAGAAACAAGGCCGGGCACGGTGGCTCACGTCTGTAATCCCAGCACTCGGGTAGGCCAGGGCAGGTGGATTGCCTGAGCTCACAGGTTCAAGACCATCCTGAGCCAGAGCAAGACCTGGTCTCTATAAAACAGCTGGGCACTGTGGCAGGGGCCAGTAGTCCCAGCTACTTGGGAGGCTGAGAATCACTTAAGCCCAAGAGTGACACCACAGAACTCTACTGAGGGCGACATAATAAGACTGTCTTAAAAAAAAAAAAAAAGAAAGAACGAAAGAAAAGAAATACAGCAATGTCTCAGGATATAAAACCAATGCACATGAATCAGTAGCCTTCATCTATGCCAAAAGCTAAACTGAGAATCAAATCAAAGATGCAATACCCTTCACAGCTGCATCAAAGAAAATGAAAAACCTTGGAATATATTTAACAAAGGATGTGAAGGATCTCTACAGAGAGAAAACTATGAAAACACTGAGAAAAGAAATAGCAGAAGATGTTAACAGATGGAAGAACTTATCCTCATGGCTTTGAAGAATCTACACTGTTAAAATATCTATAGTACCCAAAGCAATCTATAGATTTAATGCAATCCTCATTAAAATACCAATGTCAAGATCTTTAAAAAATAGTTCTATGCCTGTAAGGACCAAGGAAAAAACTCAAATAGCCAATGCAATTCTACAAAATAAGAACAATTCTGGAGTCATCACTTTACCAGACTTCAGGTTATACTATAAGTCTATAGTAATCAAAACAGTATGGTATTGGCATAAAAATAGGGACACAAATGTATCAGACAGAACAGAAAAATTACAGATGAAACCATCTTATTGCCATATGATCTTTGACAAAGTGAACAAAAGCATACACTGGGGAAAAGAATCCCTATTCAAAAAATGATTCTCAGAACTGGTTAGCCACATGTAAAAGACTGAAACTGGATTCACACCTCTCACCACTTACAAAAATTAACTCACTGTGGATAAAGATTTAAATCTAAGACATGAAACCCCTGAGGAAAGGGTGGAAAAAAACTTTTAATCTTATTGGCCTGGGGAAAGAAATTGTGATGAAGACACCACTGACAATCCCAGCAAAAACAAAAATAAATAAATGGGACCTGAACAAGTTAAAAAGTTTCTGCACAGCTAAGGATACAATCAACAAAGCAAAGAGACAACCTTCATAATGGAAGAAGATATTTACATGCTACAGATCCAATAATAATCAGAATTTGCAAGGAACTGAAGAAAATCAATGAGAAAAGAACAAACAGGCCCATTAAAAACTGGGCAAGAGATATGAACAGAAACTTTTTTCATGAAGACAGATGAATGGACAACAAACACATGAAAAACTGCTCATTGTCCCTAATTATCAGAGAAATGCAAATCAAAACCACTTTGAGATATCACCTAATCCCCAAGAGAATGGCCCACATCTCAAGGTCCCAAAGCAACAAATGCTGGTATGGGTACAGAGAGAAGGAAATACTCATACACTGTTAGTGGGACTACAAACAAGTACAGCCTCTATGAAAAGAAGTATGGAGATTCCTCAAAAAGCTAAAAGCAGACTTAGCATTTGATCTTCCAAGCTCACTACTACATATCTACCCAATCAAAAAAAAAAAAAAAGACATTTTACCACAAGGACATTTCCACTTAAATGTTTATAGCTATGCAATTCACAATCACAAAGATGTAGCAACAACCCAAGTGCCCTTCAACCCTAAAATGGCTTAATAAATTGTGGTATAGGTATACCATGGAATATTATTCAGCCATAAAAAAGTTGGAGATTTTGCATAACTTTTCAATGTTCTCCAGATGTGGAGAACATTCGTCAAAGTGAAATGTCACAGGAATGGAAAAAAAAGCATCACATGTATTAAGTACTAAATTAAAACTAGTAGATTAACAACTATATGCTCACATGAGAGAAAATCTCAATTAAATTCAAACAGTAAAGAGACCAAGGAACTTGCTCAAGGTCTCAAAGCTAGGTAGTAGAATTAAAAGCACATAAATTCTACTCCTTCACATGAAAGAAAAAACTCAAAATTAGGAAGGTCATATTGCGGGAAACATGTAATATAAGCAAGAACTCTGATAAATAATGTTTTTCTCATTTTAACAGAAGTTAAAAGAGATCCTAGCAATTTACTCCACTCAATTCTACTGCTATACCAGTTAACAGCAACTTAATTATATGAACACCTCATGAATAAAACATTCATCCTGTTAAAGTATCTTGTACTTCACCATTTCTGAAAATTCTAGTCAAATATGCTATAGGTAAACATGTTTGTAAATTGTGTATATATAAAATTATATTTAAAAACACTAATAAAGTAGTAAAATAATAGTAATAAATTGCAATTACAATTTTTTTTTTTTAGAATCTCAGTTGTCCTTGGTTGAGTGCCATGGCATCATAGCTAACAGCAACCTCAAACTCTTGGGGTCAAGTGATTCTCTTGCCTCAGCCTCCTGAGTAGCTGGGACTACAGATACCTGACACAACTCCCGGCTATTTTTTAGATATGGGGTCTCACCCTTGCTCAGGCTGGTCTCAAACTCACCAGCTAGGGCAATCCACTCACCTTGGTCTCCTAGAGAGCTATGATTATAGGCATGAGCCACCGCACCCAGCTGCAATTATAATTTTAAATTAAATTGTAAGCATTTGTAACTTTGCCTTGGGATTACAAAGTTTAAAACTCATTAAAGTGAGTATAATAATCATTTTTAAAATACTGTATATTCAGCCAGGCACAGTGGCTCATGCCTGTAATCCTAGCACTCTGGGAGGCCGAGGCAAGTAGATTGCTTGAGCTCATACATTCAAGATCAGCCTGAACAAAAGCAAGACCCCCCATAAAAATAGAAAAACTGAGGCAAGAGGATCACTTGAGCCCAACAGTTGGAGGTTGCTCTGAGCTATGACACCACAGCATACTACCTAGGGAAACAGCTTGAAACTCTGTCTCAAAAAAAAAAAAAAATTATATATATATATATATATATATATATATATATATATACATACACACACACATATTTATTTTAGAAGTTACATGAGAATACTTTCAAAATTGTTCTACATGTCATCTAAATACACAAAATAATTTTCAAGATACCTAACATTATTCTTGTATCTTTAAAAAAAACACAAAGCCAAACGTTTTTTGACCTATGTGAACTATTTAGCACTGCACAATCTTTCTTTTTTTTTTTTTTTTAGACAGAGCCTCAAGCTGTCACCCTGGGCTGAGTGCTGTTGCATCACAGCTCATAGCAACCTCCAACTCTTGGGCTCAAGCGATTCTCCTGCTTCTGCCTCCCAAGTAGTTGGGACCACAGACGCCTTCCACAACACAAAGCTATTTTTTGGTTGCAGCCATCATTGTTGTTTGGGGGCCCGGGCTGGATTCGAACCCACCAGCTCAGGTGTATGTGACTGGTGCCTTAGCCACTTGAGCCACAGGTGCCACCCTTACATAATCTTTCATTTAAAAAATATTTACAATACAGGCCAGGTATGGTGGCTCACACCTGTAATACTAGCACTCTGGAAGGCCAAAGCAGGTGGACTCCTTGAACTCAGGAGTTTGAGACTAGCCTGAGGAAGAGTGAGACCCCATCTCTAAAAATAGCCAGACATTGTGGTGAGTGTCGCACTCTACTGAGGGCAACAAAATGAGACTCTTTCTGAAAAAAATGTATACATTTCTAATATAGTAGAACTACTATAAGTTTACCACCCAAGGATTATAACTGGTTGACATAAGGAACTAGGCTTACTATACTGATACATACACATACTTTACTTTCTTGTAAAGCTTTTTTAGAGAATATCATACAAAATTATACATAATCAAAACAGTAAAATCATTCTCAATCATACAAAATCAATATATTTACTGTTTTCTCAGGGTGTAATCATTCTTTCTGAAAAAAGAGTCAGTCTTAGTCTGTTTCTTATTCTTATTATAAATGTTAAGTGAAAAAAGCATGCTCAACACTGGCTACCACCACTCAGAATTACCTGAGCATTTTCCACGACAAATGACGTCAACTGTGTTATCAGATGCCTGACATCCTTTTGTTTTGGAATCTCTGCAATTTCTGTGTCATCCTCACTTGCTTCTTCCACTTCATCGGGTGCTTCATACACTTTTGTGCTGGTCTGTACTTTGGTCAATATCGCTTGGGAAACTGCTTATGGATCTGGTTCCTACAGGTTGCCACCTCATCATCCTTTATATTAAAACCTTCAAAATCTACTCTTCCAAATTCTGCCATGGGAGATAGACTGTCTGATGGAGCCAAAACATCACCCTCTTGGGTTATGACAAATCCAACTTTCTTGACACATTTCTGTATCATTGCTGGCTGAACTTTATTCCAAACAGAATTGACCCAAATGACAGCATCCAGTTTTAACTATTATAACAGATGAAGTTCCTTTCACAGGCAGACTGTAGGTTTGTATTTTAATAATGATCCACTGCAAGAGCTGGGTTATGTAGTGTATTTTAAATATTTTGATGATGGAAAAATAAATAAATATTTTGAGATTGGATTTTTTAAGTCATATTTGGAGGAAGAAATTTTAATGTCAATATCTAAGATAATTCACTTGTAGGTGGCCAGGACAATTGTCAACCATCAGTAGAATGGACCATTTCTTCTTTTCTCAGTCAATACCCTTTACCCACTAATCAAATAGGGCATCAGTCATCTCTGTACATTTATTTGTTCTCCTCCCCAAGTGACAGGGAGGTCTTCAGGCTTCAGGTTCATGAATATGCAAATGCTTTGCTCATTTAACAATCACTAAGGGCTTTTGTTACTCTCTGGTTGACCTAGCTCTTGGCAGCACTGTGAAGTGTTCTTTGGAAAGTCTTCTACTCTTAACACTTGTCAACCATCATGGCAAGGCTCCTCTTAGGCATCGCCTTAAAAAAAAAATCTGCACTCATCAGCATTATATATGTCATCATCTTTGAAGCCTCCATTGAAGTTCAGGAACTTTTTGATGAACTCTTCCACAACTTGTACTAGAATTTAGTTGGATTCACCACACAGGACTTTCAGGGAGATCTCTTTAAATCTCAAGCCAACCATTTGATGATTGGAAATCTGCCACCTCAAATCCTACATGAACTTTTTAGCAACTTCTTGGATCACTGACTCAGAGATTTGGGTGTTAACTGCCCACATTTTTTTGAACTACCTTAATGTGGCTTCATTGATTTTACTGATGGAAGTTTTCCTCCTTTTCCAATATAAGTCTCTTCCTTCCTTACCATATCTCTCCAAGTATTCATGTTTACATTTTTGGATGTTGCTAACATTTTGGTCTTGCTAACAGCAAAATGCTTTACCAACTTTCTTTGGCTGCTGCTTTCCAGAAAATGTAGATCAACTTTTCCTTCAATGTCAACTCTTAGAGGTTTATCCTTTAGGCCATCAAATCTCAATAAACTATAAAATTTTTCAGTGATTGTAGGATTTACCTACAATCAAACCAGTTCTTCATGTTGAAAAAAATCTTCTGCAACACATGATAAACAATATGATGTTACAGTAACCCAACACATGGTAATAATAAAACACACAAAAAGAACTTATACTAAAGAAAAAATAATACAACTAAGGGATGCCCACACCTTCTACTCCTTGGTATAGAGTGGACTCAACTAGTCAAGTTATAGAGGGTAAATTAAGAGTGTGTCACAGTCCAAGTGATCAAGAAACAACTTATAGAGGTGGTCAATATATAAAGGTCAGTCGGTCTTTGAGTACATATGGTGCATGTCTGATCTATGAAAATTAGGTCAACTTGAGGAGATGATCAATGTAAGGAGGTGGTCAACTATGGAAGTTCTACAGTAAATTGTTCTCTGATTTATTTCACAAGTCTTAATCTTGCTTTTTAAATGATCTGATTTTTGCGTGTGTGTATGCGCAATGCTAAGCTGATAAATGATTCTTTTTTAATCATATTCTATTATATAACATGCCCATTTATTAATTACATAATGCTATAGTAAAAGATGTATTTCTAAAAATGCAACTCCTTAGACCAATAGCAAAGGCATCTTTACTAGAAATAGTACACATTTCAATGAAAGGGAATCCGATTACAACAAAATTCTTACATGAAAGAGCTTAAAAGTTTAACTACTCTATTAAAATAAGCATTAAAATGAATGCTTTCTTAAACTAGATGCATGCATATCAATTTTATATTTGCTACAGATAAAATTAATGAGATTAAATAATTTAATATTATAAAGGCATAAGATCTTATAAACTCCAAAATGCACAGCATATCAAAAGCTGACACTCTATTTCAGGAATTTAAAATTAATGCTCCTTTAATATCACTGCTGGCTGGCTTGGCGCCTGTGGCTCAAGTGGCTACGGCACCAGCCACATACACCTAAGGTGGCAGGTTCGAATCCAGCCTGGGCCCGCCAAACAACAATGACAGCTGCAACCAAAAAATAGCCAGGCATTGTGGTGGGCGCCTGTGGTCCCAGCTACTTGGGAAGCTGAGGCAGGAGACTCACTTGAGCCCAGGAGTTGGAGGTTGCTGTGAGCTGTGATGCCACAGCACTCTACCCAGGGGGACAGTTTGAGGCTCTGTCTCAAAAAAAAAAAAAATCACTGCTGGCTGTTGTTAGAATGGTATTTCAAATATCTTCTACAATTTGAATTAATAATTACCCAAATAATCCTAAACTGAGCAAAAAAAGGAAAAAACTATGTTAAGTACCTTTCCAAATCTAGCATAACAGTTAAATGTTCCATTGTTTGTTGTTGCCATCACCAGAAAATCAAAAAATAAAAAATGTTTACAATGTATTCAGAAACCACCTAGAGATTCAAACTCACAACAAAATTGCAATGACATATTATGCTACTTGACATTACCAAAGAGAGTTCTCTAAGAAGGAAGGAACTCAGACAACTTTGTTATTAGTATCATTGGAAATATGCACATTGATACACTCACCTGACCCAAAATCCTCTTTTACAGTGGATCATATTACCTGTGAATGGTAACTTAAAATAAGTGGTAATGTATTTCTTAATCTAATTTACAAAGGCAACCAACTCTAAAGAAAACAAGGCCCATGAGTTACCACACAGGTGACTTTGATTCTGTGTGTTTGGACTGGATGATGATATAGAAGATTACATGTTTGTGGCCTTGTTGGAGTATAGGAATGTCCTGTTCTACCAAAGGACCACTATGAGAATTCTAGCTATGTAAACTCTTCCATTCAAAATTCATTGTAAATCAAGGATAAAATTCATGAGAATTTAAAGCAATCACAATAATATAGAAAAGCCTCTTTCTTTTAAAACAAAACTCATTTATGTAGATTCCTTCAGAAGGGCAATAGGAAAATTTTTTGGTAAGTGCTCAGGGTAAAAGATAAGACTTTGAGAATAATAAACACCTATGCTATATGACAAAAGGAAAGCAATCTATTTTGCTCCTCAAACAGAGGCAGGAAAGGAGGAGACCCAGAGGGAACATGTTGTGTAACACATCATGAACAATACACAAGTATTCCATAACCAATCTGTAGAAGTGTAAGCCACATATTTTTAAGCAAATTACATAATGAAATATTTATTCTTATGGTCAATCTTGATCTTAGAATTTTTCAAATTTTTACTCCCTATTAACAAAAAATAAAATATGCTAATTGCCTAACCAACTGATTGTCAGCAATTCATACTTTGTTCCTTCATTAAATATACAGGAAAAATATGTTTGTGAGATATAAGAAGTCTAAAAAAATTAATTTGTCTCTACTTCATACACATGATTCTCTACTTCTCAGAAAGTCTATATCTTTGCATTTGATAGCCATTCACTACAGGAATGCCTTATCTTTTATCATATTCCTCACTTTATAGATCCCTTACTAATTTTAGGCCCATTTGTATCATTTTATTATAAATTAAGGAAAATGAAATAGCATTATGATAATTCTAATAAGTTGTTTTAAGGGCCAGACATGGTGGCTCACACCTATAATCTTAGCACTCTGGGAGGCCAAGATAGGAGGCTTGCTTAAGCTCAAGAGTTCAAAACCAGCCAGAACAAGAGCAAAACCCTGATTTTACTTAAAAAAACAGAAAAATTAGCTGGGCTTTACAGCAGGCACTAGTAGTCCCAGCTACTTGGGAGGCTGAGGGAAGAGGATTGCTTCAACTTTAAAGTCTGATATGAGACTATGAGCTAGGCCAATGCCCCAATACTCTAGCCTGGGAAACAGAGTAAGATTCTGTCTCAAAAAAATTTAAAAAGTGTTTTAAAAATTGACATTTTATTATCCCTGCATCATTTTTTTTTGACACAGGGTCTCACTCTGTCACCCAGGCTGGAGTGTAGTGGTGTCACCACTGCAGCTGTAAACTCCTGGGTTCAAACAATCCTCCCACCTCAACCTCCTAGTACCTGAAACTACAAACACATGCCACCATGCCTGGGTATTTTTATTTATTTATTTATGTTTTGTAGAGACTGGGTTCTTGTTTTGTTGCTTAGACTGGTCTTGAACTCCTAGTCTCAAATGATCCTTCCACATTGGTCTCCCAAAGAGCTGACATTACAGTTGTAAGCCACTGCTCCTAGCCCTTTGCATCATTTGAAACTTAACATTATTGTCTTAGCAATTGCTCCAATAACTGTGTTTCATGATTTCTTGGTGGCTTTTACAATATTCCTATAAATGAGTATTAATAATTTTAAAATGAAGTTATACTTTTTTCCTTACAGAAAGTATGTCAATCTTACTCGACTAAGATTATATTAGATTATATGGAAATATCTTATCCAAAATTGAAAATTCAAAGAGCAAAAAAGCCACCCAAAGGTTTTGGCAAAAACAAACTTAAAGCATTTTTCATTAAAAATAGTTTTAGGAAGGTAGTATTAAGATATTTCAATTTCTGCTGGCACTTTCAGAGCATAATAAATTTACTCTAAATGAAAGAGCTACAATATTAAAATTCTAATACTCAAGTCACATTTGACTTCTGCAATTACAAGAGATACAAAATATACAATATATAAAGTAACAAACATTACCAGTAAATACTATTACAATTCTTTTTCTTTTTTTTTTTTTATTTTTAATGTTGAGGATTCATTGAGGGTACAGAGAACCAGGTTATACAAATTGCATTTGTTAGGTAAAGTCCCTCTTATAACTACATCCAGCCTCCAAGAGGTATGCCACACACCATGACCCCCCATCCCTGGTCCCTTCTTCCTTCTCTCCACTACTTCCTTCCCCACCCCGCACCATGTACTAGGCCATCAATTGTCCTCATATCAGAGCTGAGTACATTAGATTCTTGCTTCTCCATTCTTGTGATGCTTTACTAAGAAGAATATGTTTCAACTCCATCCAGGTTAATACAAAAGATGTAAAGTCTCCCTGTTTTTTTAGTGTCTGAATAGTATTCCAGGATGTCCATATAGGACAGCTTGTTAATCCATTCCTGGATTGGTGGACATTTAGGTTGTTTCCACAGTTTGGTAGTTATAAACGGAGTTGAAATAAAACAGTCTAGTGAAAATATCCTTATGATAAAAGGATTTTTTTTCTTCTGGATAGATACCCAGTAATGGGATTGCAGGATCAAAGGGCAGATTTAGTTTGAGTTCTTTGAGGATTCTTCATACTTCCTTCCAAAATGGTTCTATTAGTTTGCAGTCCCACCAGCATCATAAAAGTGTTCTCTTCTTTCCATATCCACTCATCTGCAGCTTTGAGATTTTGTGATGTGGGCCATTCTCGCTAGGGTGGTTTTGATTTGCATTTCTCTGATAATTAAGGACAATGAGCATTTTTTCGTGTTTGTTAGCCATTCATCCATCTTCTTTCATAGAGAAAGTTCTATTCATCTCTCTTGCCCATCAATATAAAGGATTGTTGGCTTTTTTTAATGTTGATTAATTTGAGTTCTCCATAGATCCTAGTTATCAAGGTTTGTCCAATTCATAATATGCAAATATCTTTTCCCACTCTGATGGTTGTCTATTTGCTTTGGTGGTTGTCTCCTTAGCTGTACAGAAGCTATTCAATTTAATTAAGTCCCATTTGTTTATTTTTGCTGTTGTTGCAATCGCCACTGAAGTCTTCTTCATAAAGTCTTTCCCCAGTCTGATAATGTCAAGTGTTTTCCCCACAGTTTCTTCAAGGATTTTTATTGTTTCATGCCTTAGATTTAGATCTTTTATCCATTGAATCAATTTTAGTGAGTGGAGAAAGGTGTGGGTCCAGTTTCAGTCTTTTACATGAGGTTATCCAGTTCTTCCAGCACCATTTATTAAATGGGGATTCTTTCACCCAGTGTATGTTCTTGTTTGGTTTATCACAGATTAGGTGACTGTAAGATGTTAGTTTAATTTCATGGTTTTCTATTCAGTTCCAGATATCTATGTCTCTATTTTTGTGCCAATACCATTCTATTTTGATCGCTATGGCCTTGTAGTATTGCCTAAAGTCTGCTAGGCTGATTCCCCTGGCATTGTTTTTATTACTAAGAATTGCCTTGGCTATATGGGGTTTTTTCTGGTTTCATAAAAAACAAAGAATTTTTTTTTCAAATCTTGAAAGTATGATGTCGGTATTTTAAAAGGGATTGCATTGAATCCACAAATTGCTTTGGGAAGTATAGACATTTTAACAATGTTGATTCTTCCCAGCCATGCGCATGGTATGTTTTTCCATTTGTTAATATCTTCTGCTATTTCTTTTCTGAGGGTTTTGTAATTGTCATTATAGAGGGCTTTTGTCTCTGTTAAGTATATTCCTAGGAATTTCAATTTTCTTTGAAGCTATAGTGAAGACAACTGTGTCGTTGATTAGCTTCTCATCTTGGCTGTTATTGGCATTTGCAAAGGTTTCTGATCTGTGGACACTGATTTTATATTCTGAGACATTACTGCATTTTTTGATCACTTCCAGGAGTCCTGTGGTTGAATTCTTGGGGTTCTCTAAGTAAAAGATCATATCAACAGCAAAGAGGGAGAGTTTGACCTCCTCGGCTCCCATTTGTACACCCTTTATTTCCTTCTTTTGACTGACTGTACTGACTAGAACTTCTAGCACTATATTGAATAGTAGTGGTAATAGAGGACAGCCTTGTCTGGTTCCTGTTGTTAAGTGGAAAAGCTTTCAGTTTTACTCCATTCAGTACAATATTAGCTGTGGGTTTGTTGTAGATGGTTAAGAAATGTGCCACCTGTGCCTATTTTCCTCAGAGTTCTAATTATAAAAGGATGCCAAATTTTATCGAATGCTTTTTCTGCATCTATTGAAAGGATCATCTGGCATTTATTTTTGCTTCTCTTGATATGGTAAATCATGTTAATAGACTTGCATATGTTAAACCAGCCTTGCAGCCCTGGGATGAAACCTAATATTGATCATGATCAATGATAGATATACTCCTTCCCCTCCACCCCCAGTTTTTGGCCATGGCTGGGTTTGAACCCGCCACCTCCAGTATATGGGGCCAGTGCCCTACTCCTTTGAGCCATAGGCACTGCCTGATCAATGATTTTTTTTTTTTTTATTGAGACAGAGCCTCAAGCTGTCCCCCTGGGTAGAGTGCCATAGCATCACAGCTCACAGCAACCTCCAACTCCTGGGCTCAAGCGAGTCTCCTGCCTCAGCCTCCCAAGCAGCTGGGACCACAGGTGCCCGCCACAACGCCTGGTCATTTTTTTTTTTTTTGGTTGCAGCCGTCATTGTTGTTTGGTAGGCCTGGGCTGGATTTGAACCCGCCACCTTAGGTGCATGTGGCTGGCGCCTTAGCCGTTTGAGCCACAGGTGCCAAGCCCAATGATATTTTTAATGTGTAGCTATAATCTATTGACTAGGATTTTATTGAGAATTTTTTTTTGTTGTTGAGACAGAGCCTCAAGCTGTCCCCCTGGGTAGAGTGCCGTGGCATTACAGCTCACAACAACCTCCAACTCCTGGGCTCAAGCGAGTCTCTTGCCTCCACCTCCCAAGTAGCTGGGACCACAGGCGCCTGCCACAACGCCCGG
>CAUYTI010110858.1:0-14434 GCA_963575145.1 Galago senegalensis
ATACTATGCAGCCATTAAGAAGGATGGAGAATTTACATCCTTCATGTTCACATGGATGGAGCTGGAGAATGTTCTTCTGAGCAAAGTATCACGAGAATGGAGAAAAAAGTATCCAATGTACACACCGCTATTATGAGACTAATTTATACCTTTATATGAAAGCTATAACCAAATAGCCTAAGAATATGGGGAGGGGGGAGGGAGAAGAGAGGGGGAATGGGAGGAGGGAGGGTGTTTGGAGGGATCACTTCTGAGGTTTATCTTATAGGGGTACAGGTGAATCTTTCTAAGAGTAGAATGTGAACATTTTAAAGCAATAACAGAAAATTACATGAAGGCTGTGTTGACCAGTTTGATGGAAGTATTTCAGAATGCATGTGAAAACCCCACACTGTACCCCAGAAGTGCATTAATGTACTTAGTTAACATTCAATAAATAAAAATACCTACTATTATAAAATATTTATCTATGTACCACCTAAAATAATCTTTCATATCACCCTGATATGCATACTGCATGTTGAAAAACATTGGACTAAATGGTATTTTAAATTTACATATAAACAACTAAATAGCATTTAAATACTATTTAGCATAGTATTTAGTATTTATGTAAATACTATGCTAAATAGTATTTATATGTTTATATGTAAATAGTATTTAAATGCTATTTAGTTGTTTATATGTAAATAACTCTGTCTAGTATATGTGCCTCCAATGTTTTATTTTTAGTATATTTGTTTATTACTTTCTTCACTTGTTCACATAGTCCTAATCAATTCAGTTGTTGCTGTAAGGGTCTCACGGAAAAGCAATGTCGCAAAGAATAAGCACGCTTATTGAAATTGTGTTTTAAATAAAGGTGACCATCTGCTCACTCAGGCAAAATGATGAGCTTCTTTATTTGGCTTTTATAGGGAAATTTTTACATGAGCACAATATAGCAATGACCTCATTGATCCATTTAAACAGCTTATGATCAACTGCCCTGTAAGTAGCTCCTCCCTGGTAATCTGATAATTCACCTAACATACACCTTTAAGCATAATCCTTTCAATATACCCCGGTTTAACATAATTAAGAACATGTTGTCAGTTATTACTTTTTTTCTTCTTATCTGATGAAGCCTAAGGCTACTAGGGAAAGAGATGATTTAGGTGTTTCATCTATATCAGTTGTGTGTTTACATCATGTAAACAGGTGTCATTGCCTTTATCTCTCACTTTACAAAGTGAAATACTACTGCTAATTTCTCTGTCGTATTTATTCTTTCTCTTTTTCTCTATCTTGTTTTGAAGCAAAGACTTACTCTGCCATCCTGGGTTGAGTGCCATGCATCATCTTAGCTCACAGCAATCTCAGTCTCTTGGACTCAAGCAATCCTCTTGCCTCAGCCTCCAGAGGTAGCTGGGACTCTACACTTCAGCTACTTTTTTTTATTATTACTTTTAGTAGATATGTGGTCTTGCCCTTGCTCAGACTGGTCTGGAGTTCCTGAGCTTTTTCAATCCACTTGTCTAGGCCTCCCAAACTGCTAGGATTGCAGGCATGAGCCTTGCCCTATTCTCTTAAATTTACTAGTGGCCTGACTTGAAAAGGAAATGTCCCATCACTGTGGCTTCACAGTAGACTGCTCCAACTATAAATGTAGTATTGACTTTGAGGTAGAAAGGACTACTACAATTCAGGGCCATGTGGACAAACAAAGGAGGGAGGAAATAAAGAATAAAACTCCAGTACCTGAATCGGTGAGTTAGCTGAAAGTTTTTTAAGAAAGCACGAAAGACGTATTCTCCACCCTTTCTTTCTTCTCTGTAGGTTACTTTCTGAGGGAAGTGATAAGACTATAATGAACAGTAAGGTAAAAGCCTATCTCCTGTTGACTGGGGGGATAGTGGGAGATGGATAAGACCCTTCTCTTTAAGGAAGTGAGAGCTGCTTATGGTAAGTAATACAAGAACCATAAGCATGAATTTGCCTTCAGGGGCATGTAGGGTACAGAAGCCTCTCTGGATTACCTCAGTAGTGAAGTTCCTGTTCTATTTATATATTTCCTTTAACAACTTCATATATTTATTTATTTAATATTAAGCAAGAATGCAGGTCTTTTTCTTATACACTCAATAAGAATATTCCCTGACTCAGGAATATACAGCTTGGGGATAAGGCCAAAGATGTTATCCCTTTCCTGCAAGTAAGATCCAGGCTTCCAGTTATTCTGGTTTACTTTGTTGCTGATTATAAAGTCTCTTCCTTCCTCCAATTTATAGGCATGGCAGTTTTTAGGTTCTAAAATTGTGTGAAAAAATCCATGCATACCTACTCCTCTATCTTGAACATACATACACACATGCACCCTTCCCTATTCAAGCGCTTTTCTCATAAAGTGAGCAGCCTGAGGCACAGTCAAATTTATAAGACTCAGCAGGCCTGCTAGAACTTGTCCAAGATGGTGCTATGCCAGAATTTACAACACTGGTCACATGCTTCTGGCCCATTGACCTTCCCAAGCTGATTTTAATCATGCTTCTGTCTCAAGCCAGAAGTTTAATTGTTGATTTTTATAAATTGGTTTATTTATATATCAAGAGATGGGGTTATGGAGAATATGAGGGCATGGTTTCAGCAGCTATAGTGTAAGAAAGATAGTCAATTCAAGGTGATAGTTTTCATAGCTTACATTGTTATGAAATATAGTTAACTTTTATTTGAGAGCTTACTTTGTGTCAGACACTGTTTGTCACAGCTGATTTTGTGGGCCTGAAGCTTATACAATGTTGGGGCCCTCTTTAAGAAAAATACAAGGTTGGCTTGGTGCCCATAGCACAGTGGTTATGGCGCCAGCCAAATACACTGAGGGTGGCGGGTTTGAACCCAACCCGGTCTAGCTAAACAACTGCAACAAAAAAATAGCCAGGTATTGTGGTGTGTGCCTATAGTCCTAGCTACTTCGGAGGCTGAGGCAAGAGAATCACTTAAGCCCAAGAGTTTGAGGTTGTTGTGAACTATGACACCTCAGCACTCTACTGAGAGTGACATAGTGAGACTGTCTCAAGAAAGAAAGAAAGAAAGAAAGAAAGAAAGAAAGAAAGAAAGAAAGAAAGAAAGAAGAGAAAGAAGAGAAAAGAAAAATACAGGGTTTAATCCTTCCCAGAGTCTTGGGAAGGGGGCCCAAATCCTAAACTTTATTAGTTTAACTGTAAAGCCACCTCTGTATCTTCGTCACATATTTAATTTTTTTTATAATTCTATGAGGTAATAGCAGTATATCTTTAAAAGAAATAGGTGAGGAAACTGATGTTTAGAGATGTGAAGTCACTTGCCCAACGTTGCACAATCTCTTTATAGGCTTCCTCCTCTCAGCTAAGTGAAGAACTTAAGAGGGTTTGATATTAGCAGAGGGGTAAAAATGTGTTCTTTTAGCTGAGTTAGCAGGAGGAATATTCCTTTTGGGGAACTCTAGAGCAAGAACCAAAGTAGGTGAGGAGAACAGTCTTATTCTCAGACCATAGGTCTGAGTTGTGCCCTGGTTTCAGCTATATTTTTATTGTCCCCTGATACAGGTTTTTCTGTGTGTATACTGCCTGACACCTCCTTCCTCAAGGCTAGCTTCACCCTCCTAGGCCCTTAATTTCTCTTCCATCTTCCCACCCTTCCTCACTTAGCCCTATTCTTCTCCACCTTCCTCTAGCCTCTGTTTATTGTTAAGCCTTCTTTTATTGTTCCTGTTGTTCTTTTGGGAGCAGGGAGGGTGAAGTCCTCTGACTGAAGCTTTTCTTACTCCCCTTCCTTCAGCCCTGAGATCAACCTCCACCCTGGTAGTTTTTCAGCCAGCTTTCAGAAGAGTAAGAGGGAGGAGAAGCTGGAGGATGAAAAGAAAGAAGGGCAGAAAAGAACAGCAACCTCTGGGACTTGATGCATGTAGTGTCTGCAAACTCGTCTGCCTTTCATTAGGTTCCATGTTTAATTTAATTTTTATACTCCTCATCTGATTTTTTGGGTATAGAGAGGAAAGCACAGGCTACTTTTTTAAGCAGTCAATATTCCTGAGGGCTAGGGTGGGATGAAAGGAGTTGAACATATTGCAGGTTACTATTTGGTTTATTTCTTGAACCACCTAAGGAAAGGGGAGTCTGTGGTGCTTTCTAGAAAGAGAGGAAAACTTATAATGACTTCTAGTTCTCCATACCTGCTCCCTCATACCCTTTCCTGTGACACAGACACCAGTCACATGCTAATTATTGATGTGTCAAGAGGCAAATAATATAAAGAAAAGATTCTGCCTTTGCCATTAATAACTGTGGTCATGAGGTACATAGTTTCTTGTGAATCACCTTTGGGTCCTAATTTGAGTCAGACAGAAACTATATCTAAAACACTTAAAGGCATTATGTGGAGTAAAAGGCTGTGAATAGTGAAACTAGGGGCTCCTCCACTGGAGCCTCTTTGACAGAATGAATGTTCTCATTTTCCTTACAAACACCTAGTTGTTCTTAATATACCATGGATGCCCAATACATTTTATTGACTAAATGGATGGAAGAATGTATGCTTCAGAATCTTCACATTTCCCCCAAGTTTCAATAATTTACTTCATATTTTCCAAAAATTAAATTTTCCATCCAAGGTCAAAGTTTCCCCACAAATAAATTTGTGGCATTATTTTAAAAAAAATAAACAAAAAACTGGTGCTTAAAATGAATTACTTAACAAGAAGGAATTTTAATAAAATATAAACTGTTTAGCTATCTGCACATCTTTCTTGAGAAGTTTTTCCAAATTAGACAAGGAACTGATGACCTTAAAACACATCCAGTCTAGACAAGGAATTCTAGTGGCCACTCTTTTCAAAATTTTACTTCAGTTATCTACTCATCTTCATCTGCAAATTACAAACATGCACTCATTCTCGATATAAACAGTTCAATATCCTTCACACCCTTGAATCTAAGAGAAAGTTTTGCAGTGTTGCTGATAACAGTCTTGGTTAGAATGCTGAGAATCCTATGTTAAGTAATATTCCCCAAATTGTGTACACTGACAAACTAAGACTCCAAGGTATAAAGTGATTATTTTTCTTCTTTTAAAGGGGAGGCAGAGGCTCGGCACCCATAGCTCAGTGAGTAGGGTGCCGGCCACATACACCAAAGCTGGAGGGTTCCAGCCCAGCCTGTGCCTGCTAAACAATAATGGCAACTGCAACCAAAAAATAGCTGGGCATTTTGGTGGGCGCCTTTAGTCCCAAGTACTCTAGAGACTGAGGCAAGAGAATCACTTAAGCCCAAGAGTTGGAGGTTGCTGCCATCTGTGACGCCGCAGCACTCTACCAAGGATGATATAGTGAGACTCTGTCTAAATAAATAAATAAATAAATAAATAAAAATAAAGAGTGTATAGAGAGTTGTGCACTTGTCTATATGGTTCCACATTTATATATATATATATATATATATATATATATATATATATATATATAATCTTGCAAGCTGGGCAGTCATGCAGGTGGTGGTAAAGAGATATGGTACAGTGAGACCCTCAATTTCTCCATTTATACAAAAAGAGCACAGAGAGTATAATAGTACCTACTTTCCAGAGTTGTTACCAGGAATAAATGGAAAAGGGATGAAAGTAAAAGCACTTGGCCTAGTGACTTATCCATATTAGGTGTTGTATACATAACAGCTATTATAATTTCTCTTGTCTTGCTGCTCCCTCCCTGCTTTGTTTCTCGTCTCTCCTCTCCTCTTCTTTAAAAAAATTATGGTAGAGAAGAGACACTGAAAAGGGGCTGTGGTGGCTTATGACTTCCTGGACTCCTATTAAAATGAACTAGAGAGGGACTTTTTTCAGGCAAAGGTAAAGAAATCCTTGGAAATATCGCTCCTATTCTATGGATTCAGCTCTACAGAGATCTTCACCAATGCCTGCCTCTGAGGCACTCTATTCTTACAGGTCTGGTATCTGGGAGACTGAAAAAGCCTTTCATAAGTCTCCCTGCCGGGCTGCACTGTATTTGCAGCAATTCATCTTCAATACCTCCTTCTCCATCCACTCTGTCACCTTCACCTTTTATCTCTTACTAGAAAATGCACCTAGCTCCAATCTCTTTTCCTTTTAGTTTCCTCCCGGAGAAGACAATGCGATCTCATTATATTGTAACCATAGAGAATTAGGAAGGCAAATATGATTTCGAGTTTCCAGCTTTTCTGCTTTCCCCTTTTTCCCGTTCCTTTCTTCCTAGACACTTCCCAATCCCAATCTCCGCAAGCATTTGCAGATCTCCCCTGGATAGTTAGCATAACCGGAGTAAATAAGTGAACAAGCAGTGTGCTCACAGCAGCTTTTTCGATAGACCAGGAATTTAAATTGAATCGAGTTGTGCCTGCTGCAGCTGGAGACCGAGAGAAGAAGCAGCCAGGGGCGAGGCCGCACTCTCAGCTCAGGGCCCCGCCCCACTCCTCCCTTCTCCCTCCTCCCTCCGCCTTCTCAGCTCCACCCTTCTCCATCTCCTCCCACTTTGCACGATCCTCTCCCGGCTGCCTGTCCTTTTAGGGAGCTCCACCCTAGGTGGAGTCCTCCCGATAGTCACACCTCTCCTCTGGGCCTAGCCGGGCGAGAGAAAGGCAAAGTCACTCCACACGCTCAGGTTGCCCAGAGATCACTTTAGGTTCTGATCCGCGTGTGGAGCGAGGTCCCCAGTGGGGCAGCTAGGTACTTACAAGAAACATCCCCCCCCAGAGGACCTGCACGAGTTGCTGCCATTTTTCGCTGAAGCTCCAGCCTGGGCTGGTGTTCTATGCTTCTACCAATCGTCAGCATTTTCTCCTCCCTTCTTTCTTTTTAGGAAGGCGCTGGGGTGTGCAGTTGCAACATCGGCGGTGAAGGGATCCTCTTGTTATATATCCTGGTGGGTTCCTGTCTTGAAGGATTCCTTCTCCGCTTCAACTTTGTGTTCAAGTGGTGCTTTGGGATTTGGGTTGGTATTCTTAACCTCTCCAAGGCCCTCTCCTTTTGAAGGGTGTGTGGAGTTTCAAAGGATGGATGGAGAGTGGGCTTGGCTGGAAACTAAATTGGTGGAAGTAAAAGGAAAACAGAGGATCTTAAGTCTTGGCCACTTCAGCCCAGCGAACCCACTTTATTTTTAGCTGAGGAAAGGCTGCAGGGAAGGGGAGGTTCTTTTTAGGAGTATTCTTTACCAGCCCCTGATTTTTGGGTTGGATGCTTGAGAGCTTTTGTTTATCTTGTACTGAGGGTGGCCCAGCTGGGTCTGAACCTCCCATCCCCCATCCTCCTTTCCATTTTCTAGCCAGGAGAAAAGAAGGTGGTGGGGGCCAAGAAGGAAAGAAGAGAGAGTGTTGCCTGGCGAGCTGCCACACAGGGACGCTGTGAGGGCAACAGCTGTCTTTTGATCAACTAAGGAGTATGAGCCTCCTGGAGGACAGCATGAGCTCTAGACACTTCAGGAGTCCTCAGCTAGTGACATGGGCGGTAAGTGACTCCGGGGTTAGAACTCACCCACCCCTGTCTCTTCCGTTTAGATTCTATCCCTTTCCCTGACCTTCCTGTTCCCTGCTATGCACCACACTTCTCTGGATTTTAACAGTGGTTGGGGGGGGGGGTGGGAGGATAAGAACGCTATGTGGAATCAAGAGAAACTCAAAGTAAAATGACTTTCCTAAAAGGGTTGGGCAAAGAGAGGCTAAGAAGGGGAGGAGGTACTTTGAGGAATTTTTGTGGCAGAAGTGAAAGGGACAAGAATGGATTGATTTGTTTAGCTTAGTCTGCCCTGGCTTGGCGCTTGGAATCTTCAAGTGGCAAGGTTTGTCTTTCACTTAACCCCACAGCCAAAGTCACCGCTAGAGAGAACAGGGTTCAGAAGGCCAAAGCTCACAGATAACCCCCTAAAGCACTAGCGGGTATTTAGAGATGCTTCTTTAAAAGGGAAGAGGGGACAGCGGATTAATGTCCTAGAGGCTCAGAAAGCAGCCGCCAGGGAGGGGCTGCTTTGGGCGGGCCTGCTCTTTAAAGAGTGGCTGAGCTTGGTTGGAGGAGGATCCTTGAGCCTAGGCCCTACCCTGGCCCTTTAAGAAGTAGCCAAGGTGGTTGGTTCTTCTGTGTGTAGGTGAAAGACCGGGCCAAAATGTTTTAACCGTTGGAGTGAATTCACTTGCTCAGGCACGTGGCAGAGCTTTCAGTGGCCTTTTTTTTGTAACCCTATGTACTGGGGAAGCATAAATCATCTATCTCCAAATGGATGGCTGCAGGGATAATGTCTCATTTCTTTGGTATTGTCTTCATTGTGAAGAAAAGCAGTGTGATAATAACTGGGCAAAAAGAATGATCTTTAAATTTGGATTTTAAACTGATAGAGATCATGATGGTTTGGAGGTAATAGAAAGACTTGCTTTGAAATCCTATTAACACCACTTACTAGTTACATGACACTGGGCTTTGATTTTCCTCCCTATAGCATGCATATTAATAATTCTATCTTAAAAGATTTGAGAGTAGATTAAAAACCATAGTGTATGTGACAGAGGCTGCCACTTGTATCTCAGATTTCCTTCCTTTTTCTACTCAGCTAGGGACTTTTTCTCTGGAGCATAGCTGATAAACATACTGCCTTACAGGGCCTGGCACTAGGGCTCACACTTGTAATTCAGCACCTGGGAGGCCAAGGCGGGTTTATTTCTTGAGCTCAGGAGTTCAAGACCAGCCTGAGCAAGAGCGAGACCCTGTCTCTAAAAATTAGCCAGGCATTGTGGGGGGCACTTGTAGTCCCAGCTGCTTGGGAGGCTGAGACAAGAGAATCGCTTAAGCTGAAGAGTTTGAGGTTGCTATGAGCTGTAATGCGATGACACTCTACTGAGGGCAACAAAGTAAGACTCTGTCTCAAAAAAAAAAAAAAAGAAAAAAGAAAAAAAATACTGACTTACTGTCTTTCAAACATCTTTCAGATCCAGTAAGGGGACAAGTGGGAAGACTGAATTAGCTTGCCCAAAGGTTAAGGCTAGAACCAAGGTTTTTATTTGCCTTTGGTTTAACATTGTTCCCAATGGACTTTATCACCTCTAAAAGAAAGGGCCACCACTAGCTTGCTTTTCCTTTCATTCTTTGGGCAACTTAATCAGGATGATATAACCAACAGGACTTTTGGACAACAAAAACTAGTGACTTTCAGAGGATTCTCCATACTTCCTTCCAAAAAGATTGCATTACTTTGCAGTCCCACCAACAATGTAAAAGTGTTCCCTTCTCTCCACATCCACACCAGTATCTACAGCTTTGAAACATTGTGATGTGGGCCATTCTCACTTGGGAGTAGGTAATATCTCAGGGTAGTTTTGATTTGCATTTCTCTGATGATTAGGGACGATGAGCAATATTTCATATGTTTGTTAGCCATTGTCTGTCTTCTTTAGAGAAGGTTCTATTCATGTCTCTTGCCCAGTGATATATGGGATTGTTTGGTCTTTTTTTTTTTTTTTTTTTTTTTTGCTGTTGATTAATTTGAGTTCGCTGTAGATTCTAGTTATCAAGCTTTCGTCTCATTCATAATATGCAAATATTTGTTCCCATTCTGAAGGTTATCTGTTTGCATTGTAGTTTCCTTAGCTGTACAGAAGATTTTCAGTTTAATTAAGTCTCATTTGTTTATTTTTGTAGTTGTTGCAATTGCCTGGAAGTCTTCTTAGATCACCCATTTGATCCTGAAACCCCATTACTAAGCATCTACCCATAAGAAAAAAATCCTTTTATCTTAAGGACATTTGCACTAGGCTTTATCGCAGCTCAATTTACAATTGCCAAAATGGAAACAGCCTAAATGCCCACCAACCCTGGAATGGATTAACAAGCTGTGGTATATGCATACCATGGAATGCTGTTCAGTCACTAAAAATGATGGAGACTTTACATCTTTTATATTAACCTGGATGGAGGTGGAACACATTCTTCTTAATAAAACATCACAAGAATGGAGAAACAATAATCCAGTGTATTCTATTCTAGTATGAAGACAGTAAATGAGCTAATAAAAGGAGTCATAGAGGAATGAGGAATTGAAGATAGGGGAGGAGACAGGGGTATGGGACTTCATGGTGTATGGCACAACTCTTGGAGGCAGGACACAATTATAAAAGGGACTTTAACAAATGCAATCAGTGTAACTTAATTCTTTGAATCTCAAACAATATAAAAAAAAAAAACAGTGACTCATAAATGACCTCATCTTGAAGAAGTAGAAAGTTGTTAATCTTTGGTGACTGTTGAGAACACAGAGAATGGGCCGGAAACCTTGTCTTTAGGTAATCTTGGAGGGAAAACAAGCAGAAAACAGGGGAAGAGTAGAAATATAACCTCAAAAATAAAAGTGAGAAGTGTATATATTTAATCCACCCTCAAGACCAAGTCAGTTAATGGCTCTTCTTTCAGAGCTTTATGGAGCTATAGATCCCTCTTGTTTAGGTTTCCAGGATTGGAAAAAAAAGTGAAAAAACCTAAATAAGGTCATCACCACCACCACCACTACCCTTATCGTTTTAGTATATGTATTTCTGAAATTGGGTTCTTATTGGCTCAGCTATCAAGTTATAAAGCTTAATTGGCTCAAATACCAAGTTATAAAGCTTAATCCAGTTCTCCTTGTTCTTTATAAATTAGCTGTCAGGTTAGGGCAGGGACATTCATTCTTATTCTGGAAAGAGCTTTATCATTATTTGATATGTATTTGATATGTATATACCCTTGCTCTGTCAGTTGTACTTTATGACCTACTTAAATTGCTGAATGAAAAGATATATAATTATATATCTATCTATATAATTATATCTTAAGACTATATATCTTTTATATATCTTTTTATTATATCAAACAAGTTGTCTAAGAGACTTCCAGGCAATTGCAACAACAACAAAAATAAACAAATGAGAATTAAACTGAAAATCTTCTGTACAGCTAAGGAAACAACAACCGAAGCAAACAGACAACCTTCAGAATGGGAATAATATATATATATTTATATAATTATGTATCTTTTTATTATATAAAAGATATATATTCTTAATATATAAAAGATATTATCTTATTATGTATATATATAAAATTCGTTTATCAAATATATGTTAACATACACGTGGCAGGCACTGAGAAAACTTTGTCGCCCTTGGTAGAGTGCCATGGCGTCACAGTTCACAACAACCTCAAACTCTTGGGCTTAAGCAATTCTCTTGCCTCAGCCTCCCAAGTAGCTGGGACTACAGGTGACCACTGCAATGCCTGGCTATTTTTTGGTTGCAGTTGTCATTGTTGTTTAGCAGCCCTGGGCTGGGCTTGAACCCGCCAGCCTCAGTGTATGTGGCCAGACCCCAAATAATTAAACTATGGAGGCCAAGCCTGAGAAATCTTTTTAAAAACTTATTTTCTATTCCTTTCATCTTAAATGTCTTGTCTATCTCCCTCCCATCTAAACTTGTCTTCCTTTAATTTCTACTTTAGTTTCTGGCTTCCACAGCAAAATTTTTCCTACTTCCTCAGTGATTCCTTAATATCCATTCTTGTCTGTTCTGCACCTTGATACTTAATCATAAATGAACTGCCTTATAACAACTGCCTCCTTGTTTTTTTTATAATTTTTTTTCCTGAAAACAGTATTTGTAGTATTGCCTCCGCAATTAGTCCCAACTTAACTGTCATTTCTGGGAAACCTTCCCTCATCCCTTCATCTAGAAATACTCTTTTTGAGTTCCCATATCACATTTCTTTCAGTTTTTAAAACCTGTATTACTCTCTGTCCTGCATTATAGTTATTTGTATTCATATTTAAACCATTATCTTTTTTTTTTCAGAATGAGAGGTGCTTGAAGACACAATTCTCAGAGTACTGAACTATTTACCTGTCCCATGTAAATACTTGGTACATGTTTTGTAAATAATCTTCTAAGATCTACTCTAAATTGCCATGTTTTGTGAATGAAAGAAAACTTGATTGGGATGAATGACCTGATCATCTAGTACAGTTGCCAGGCTCTACAGAGCCTCCTAAGTAGAGTAGGAATGAACAACAGTGTAGTATTGGGACCATTTATTTACTCAAAGACAATGTGAGATCATGTTGGGTTTTCATTCTGATTTTTATGTGCTAATGTTTTTTATTTAAGTTTATACCTAGAAGTCAGATCTCTGATTTATTTATTATCCCCAGCTCACCTTCATCATCTACCCTCATTTTCCTCATCTCTGAAATTCTATGGTAATTTGTGAGATTATAAATAATGTAACTAAAGCATTGGCCCCAGTGCCTGATAGCTCATATGTATTTCATTTTTTCTTTTTCTTTCTTTCTTTCTTTTTTTTTTTTTGGGGGGACAGAATCTCACTATGTCACCCTTGGTAGAGTGTTGTGGTGTCACAGATCACAGCAACCTCAAACTCTTGGGCTTAAGCAATTCTCTTGCCTCAGCCTCCCAAGCACCTGGGACTACAGGTGCCCACTACAATACCTGGCTATTTTTCAGTTGTAGTTGTTATTGTTGTTTGACAGGCCTCAGCTGGATTTGAACCTGCCAGCCCTGGTGTATGTGGCTGGTGCCCTAGCCACTGAACTATAGGCACCAAGCCAGCTTATATGTATTTCTTAAGTATAGGGTCTCATCATCTTATTTATTTATTTTGAGACAGAGTCTTACTTTGTCGCCCCCGGTAGAGTGCTGTGGCATCATAGCTCACAGTAAACTCAAACTCCTGGGCTCAAGCGATTCTCTGGCTTCAGCCTCCCCCAGTAGCTGGGATTATAGGCCCCCACCACCAGGGTGGGCTATTTTTAGAGGTAAAGTCTCACTCTAGCTCAGGCTGGACTCCAGCTGGTGAGCTCAGGTTATCCTCCTGCCTTAGACTCCCAGAGTTCTGGGATTACAGGCGTGAACCTCTGTGCCCAGCCCCCATGTTATTATTTTTAATAATTTGTTTAAATTTTGCTGGGTATATAGAGAGGAGAAATGTAGATTAGTGGGATAGAAGTTAAATTTAAATGTTTTTAACATGTGAGATGCTTTGAATAATATACTAAAAGATGTTATCTGCATACTTAGACAAAATAGATATGATACAAACAAGCTAAGTTTTAGGATTATTAAGTAGCAAATACCTAACTCTAGAGCCTAGTTCAGATATTTCAGTTCACTATCATTTTAACATTTTGTTGTAACCTCAAACTCACCATTGCTTAAATAGAACCAATCATCATTCCTAGGCTCTTCACCCATTCCTTGTTCAAGACTTCTCGTTTTCACTTCCCTGTTTCTGCAACTTACCAATCTCATAGTAGTGAAGGACTTATTTAGTTTTCTCTTCTGTAAATTATAGATCATAACAGAAATTACCTCTAAGGTTGCACTAAAGAATAAATACATGAATTTTGACAGCACTTAGAAGAAGGGATGAAAGCATTTTAAGCAGTGGGAAAATGTAGTTGGTGTAGTTCCCATATCCCATGGTCAAAAGGTTAGCATTAAACTTTCCACTTTTCCTCAGCTTTCTCATCTACTTAATGCCAAAGACTATTATTCCCCTCCCCCTTTGTATCTGTTATCAGTGTTCTTTTTATTCTAACTGCCAGCACTTTCATTTAGGCAAGAGGTGTAATCAATTAGCCTACAAACCAAATACAGCTCACCCTTTATTGTTTCTCCTAAAATTTTTAAACTTGCATTTAAAAATGTATTTTTTTCAGATAGAATGTTGTGGTGTCAACCTAACTCTCAGCAACCTCAAACTCCTGATTTCAAGCAATCCTCTTGCCTCAGCATCCTGAGTACCTGGGCCTACAGGTGTCTGCCATGATGCCTGGCTAATTTTTCTATTTTTAGTAGAGACAGAGTATCACTCTTGCTGGGGATGATCTCAAATTCCTGAACTCCATGGATCCTCTCATGTCAGCCTCCCAGAGTGCTAAGATTACTGGCATGAGCCTAAAAATGTATACTCAATTAGTAATTTATTCCACATGGCTCAAAATCCAACAGAAAAGAAAGGGTATTAGGTGAAAAGTCTCTCTTATATTTCTTTTTTTTTTCTGGGTTTTTTTTTTTTTTGGCAGGAAGGATAGAATTTCACTTTGTCACCCTTGGTAGAGTGTTATGGCATCCATAGCTCATAGCAACCTCAAACTCTTTTTTTTTTTTTTTTTGAGACGGAGCCTCAAGCTATCCCCCTGGGTAGAGTGCCATGGCATCAAGCTCACAGCAACCTCCAACTCCTGGGCTCAAGTGAGTCTCCTGCCTCAGCTTCCCAAGTAGCTGGGACCACAGGCGCCTGCCACAACGCCTGGCCATTTTTTGGTTGCAGCCATCATTGTTGTTTGGCGGGCCCAGGCTGGGGATTTGAACCCGCCACCTTAGGTGTATGTGGCTGGCGCCTTAGCCGCTTGAGCCACAGG
>CAUYTI010110860.1:0-20736 GCA_963575145.1 Galago senegalensis
GCCAGATTTCTTGAGCTGATTCTCCTCATGAATATCTTCAGCTTCTTCTTCTTTTTTTAATAAATTAATTATACTTTTTTAGTTGAGTTGATAGGTTGTCCCTGAGGAGTCCACTCTTCATTGTTGCAATGCCACTGCTGCACTAACAATGACAGGCAAGTGGTGAATCTGCAGCCTCAGACAGTGTCTCCAGAGGGACAAGAATCAGTAGGCAGTTCTAGCCTAGAGTTCCAATCAATGTTGCGCTGCTATTGCTGGTTCCACCCACCATATCAAACTCACAAGGCTGCCAACCTAGCAGCGCTAGCCCAGAGTTCAGGAGAGATGCTTATGCACTGGGCACCATCCAGCCAACTGTGCACTGAGGGCTGCAGCTCTGTGGACAGGGTAGGCCCAGAGCTCAGACAGAGTTGCTCAGGAATTGGGCCTGCCTGCCCATTTAAGCTCAGGGTGCTGCCACCAGCTGTGGACACAGTTCTAAAATTCAGATAAGAGTCACTCAGGCACCAGGTACAACCCATCCAGTTGAGCTCAGAGAGCCTCTACCAGTGGAGAGTGTTATTCCAAAGTTCAGTGCAAAGTCACTTAAACCCCAGCCCTGCCCACCCAATTGAGTTCAGAGAGCCTTAACACGGTGGACAGTGCTAATCCAAAGTTCAGTTCAGGCCTGGGCACCTGTAGCACAGTGGTTACGGCAGTGGCCACATACACCCAGGCTTGTGAGTTTGAGCCTATCCAAGGCCAGCTAAAACAACAATGACAACTGCAACAAAAATAAAAAATAGCTGGGTGTTCTGGCAGGCACCTGTAGTCCCAGCTACTTGGGAGGCTGAGGCAAAAGAATCACTTAAGCCCAAAAGTTTGAGGTTGCTGTGAGCTGTGATACCACAGCATTCTACCGAGGATGACATAGACTCTGTCTCAAAAAACAAGAAAAACAAAGTTCAGTTCATTCCAGTCACTTAAACCCAGCCCCACCCACCTAATTGAGTTCAGAGAGCCCTATCTGGTGGAGACCAGAGATCCAAAGCTCAGTCCAAAGTCACTTAAACTCCAGCCCTGTCCACCTCAATCAAGCTCAGAGAGCCTTGTCTGGGGAGGCCAGAGGTCCAAAGTTCAGTCCAAAGTCACTTAAACTCCAGCCCTGCCCACCTCAATCAAGCTCAGAGAGCCTTGTCTGGGGAGGCCAGAGGTCCAAAGTTCAGTCCAAAGTCACCCACCTGCCCAATCAAGCTTAGAGACCTGTGCCTGGCATAGGGGTCAGGTCCAAAATTTAGTCACAAGTCAAAGTTCTTTAGCCACTAGCCCCACCCACCCAATGGAGCTCAGAAGTTGTCCTGAAAGGCAGAAAACAGATCTGCCTGAGAATTCCTGAGGAGGTGGAGATGGGTTGTTCACCCTCTGTCCTCAAAAACTTGGACTGCTGTGCTACTGTTCTCACGCTACAGGGTGGTGGCCTGCAGACTTTCTGAGCTTCCCAGTTGAGTGTCAAACACTCCATACTCTACAGGGGGCAGTCCTTCCAGCAACTAGGATAGGAGAAGAGCTCAGGATTGCGGGGGGGGGGGGGGAATATTTAGTCTTTTGTTGCAGACAGAATGGGGGCCTAGTCTCAGTAGTGGGACCACAGTAATGAAGGAGGACTGGGACTTAACAACTGCTGTCTCATGGGATAAGGTAAGGAGACTTTTGAACCCAGTTCTCTGGCTGACTGGTCACACACTGTGGAGCTCCTGATAGCGGGGAGGGGTCTCACTTCCTTTGGCAAAGCTGGGCTCATACCTGTTGTTTTTCTTCCACTTTCTTGTTTCTGTTGCTTGATACAGCTAAGGTGAGGTGTACTTCATGCAGTCTTCTCGGTGTGGAGCTCTTCTCATTCGGCTTCTATTCACTTCAGTCCAACGTTTCTCCCTTTGGACATAAGCCTCTGGCGAAAGTTGCTTCCAGTCAGCCATCTTCCCACAATTCCCCCATGTTTATTATTGAATGTAATATTTTTATAGAAGCTGAGGATAAAAGTAGGGCAATTACAGAAGTGGAAATTTTATGATATTAACCTTTTTCTTTCCTATTACTGAATCAATTTTTGTGAGTGAAGAAAAGTGTGGGTCCAGTTTCAGTCTTTTACATGTGGATATCCAGTTCTCCCAGCACCATTTCTTGAATAGGGATTCTTTCCACCAGTGTATGTTCTTGTTTGGTTTATTGAAAATTAGGTGGTTGTAAGATTTTAGTTTCATCTCCTGGTTTTTTATTCAATTCCAAATGTTTATGTCTCTATTTTTGTGCCAGTACCATGCTGTTTTGACCACGACAGCCTTGTAGTACAGTCTAAAGTCTGGTATGCTGATGCCCCCAGCTTTGTTTTTATTACTAAGAACTGCCTTAGCTATATGTGCTTTTTCTGATTCCATACAAAATGAAACAAGTCTTTCCAAGTCTTGAAAGTATATTGTTGGTATTTTAATAGGGGTGGCATTTGAATTTATAGATTGCTTTGGGAAGTATAGGCTTTTTAACAATGTTGATTCTTCCCAGCCATGAGCATGGTATATTCTTCCATTTTTTAATATCCTGTGCTATTTCTTTCCTTAAGGTTTCATAATTTTCTTTATAGAGGTCCTTCACCTCTTTTGTGAGATACATTCCTAGGTATTTCATTTCCTTTGATGCTGTGGTAAAGGGAATTGTGTCCTTAATCAGCCTTCCATCTTGGCTATTATTGGCATATACAATATGTGCCAATATCACATGTGAACATTTATTTTTTATACTGAGACATTACTGTATTTTTTGATGTCTTCCAGGAGGTCTTGTGGTTGAAGTCCAGTTAATTTTACTGATTAAATATGTCTACTGGAGAATTTTAAATTATATTTCTATTAGACAATTCTCTTCTAAGATGTCCTAAATAAACATGTAAAAAAGAAGTAGGAACAAATATAATTATTCTTTCAGGGAAGAGAATGTCCCACACACTCTTGTCATGGCTCCCAGGACTTCCTTGTTTCTCAGGCTGTAGATAATGGGATTGAGCATGGGAGTGAGGATGGTGTAGAAGACTGCCAGGATTTTATCTTCTGCTGGGGAGCGGAGATTTCTGGGTCGAAGATAGGTGTAGACAAAAGGTGCATAGTAAAAGGTCACTACAGTTAAATGTGTCGAACAGGTGGCAAAGGCTTTGTTTCTTCCCTCCTTTGAGCGCATATGGTAGACGGCAAATAGGACCCGACCATAGGAAGCAGTGATACCAAGGAAAGGAAGAAGGAGAAAGAGGGTTGTGCTCACAAAAACCATGTACTCATAGACCCAAGTGTCCATACAGGCAAGAGGCAACATGGCTGGTACATCACAGAAGAAGTGATCAATAGCCCTAGACCTACAGTAGGGAATATGAAGGGCATAGACTGTGTGTGCCAAGGAGTTCACGGACCCCAATGTCCAAGATCCTATGATCATCTTCACATACATACTTTTACTCATGCGGATGGAATAATGGAGAGGATGGCAGATGGCCACATAACGGTCATAGGCCATGGAGGCCAGGAGTAAGCCTTCAGAACATGCCATGGTCAGGAAGAAGAAACTTTGGATGCCACATCCCAGGAAAGAGATGCCTTTCTGGCCAGAGAGGAAGTCAAATGCCATCTTGGGTACAGTGGTGGAGATGTACATCAGGTCCATGAGGGAGAGCTGGCTGAGCAGAAAGTACATCGGTGTGTGTAGACGGGGGTCTATGCGAATGAGGTGAATCATGGTTGAGTTGCCCACTGAGGCAAGGAAGAATACAAGGATGATAAGAAACAAGAGAAGAAGGCCAGTTTGATTTGGGGGAAATAATCCCAACAAAATGAAATCACTTGAAGTGTGATTCCATTTCTCCATGAAAACTCACTGCTTGGCCTTCCTTGAAAGAAAAACACAAAAACAAAGCACAAATCATGAAATGAAACAGAGCAGGAGGATAAATGGAATTCACTTTATTATATGTAGCATAAATTATTTTTTTCCTCCAAAACTGCAGCTTCTGTTGAGTCAACTAAAACATCTGAATTAAATGCTCCCTTTCCAATTGTGCTTAGTAAGCATCTCAGCAAGTCTTAGATATAAGTCTAGCTCCATAGGCAACAAAGATCAATGAGATACCTAAGGCATTCCTTTCCAATGTCTCCAGTCTAGACACACCACTCATGAGTTACCAACAAGTCACAGGAACTGAGGAAGGCAGGACTCCCTGCGCACCTTAATGTCTCAGTTGGACAGGGCACATTTGCATGGGAAACTGGCACGTGTGACTCAGATACCTTCTGTATGCTTAAATCAGCAGACCTCAGTCACCAGCCCTCTTCCTCATCTTTAATTTCTGGTCATCCCTCCCCAGCTGCATCTAGCCAGGTCAACCTTAACCTTAATTTTCTGCTTGTTAAAAGTAAGAACAGTAAGAACAGTAGTAAGAACAAACAAAAAATTTCTGCTTGATACTCTGCCTCTCATGTTCTTTAGAGGCACTGTTATGCTTTTCCTAAGACTCACCATTCAAAATTCACTGTCCTTGAGCTGTAAAACATTGTTTGTCCTATAAGATCCACCCTAAACACAAAATATTTGAATTTTTCTCTTCCATAATCATGTTTCTATTTTCTGAAGTGCTATAGATATCACTAATGTATAAATTGTCACATATCATTTCCCTTGTATAAGTAAATTACAGATAGTAAAGGTCGCAGATTACATATATGCATTTACTTTTTTTCATTCTATTTTCTGGAGCGGTGAGCAATAACTAGTACAATAATGGAATTACAACAGGAGAATGGCGATCACAACGTGTGTGTGTATCTCCTCTCTCTATAAGCATGTATACTCATATATACTCTTGCTGTAGGTCAGCATCTTTGAGATGGTATAAATTATGTAAACTGTTGTTCACATTATTTTATTTTTATATATTCTAAAACACAAATTATGTAAATTCAATCATTTGTACTTTCATTTTTCAGATACTAGAAGTAGTTTTCATAGATGTGAAAAATAACTTTGTCAAATATAGTTAGTGATTAGATCAGATTATGAGCCTGTTTGGAAACTTCAAATTACTAGTTACAGTAGAACCTTCACATAGTTGGCCACCTCCTTACATTGGCCACCTCAAGTTGATCTAATGTTCATGGACCAAATATGCACCACATGTGTCTCTATCAGTGCAGCAGGCCTTGTTCTCTATGTTGATCAGTTTGTGACAATCCATTGGGTGGTCAACTTACAGAGGTTCTACTGTTTCAAAATCCCAAGTTTAAAAATTGTTGGGGAAATGCCTTACTATGTCTACAGTGCCTCATTTAATTCAAATTGTGTAATTATTCCTCATTCATAAATGATTAAGCCTAATTCCATATTTTAGAGGAGGTGGAAGCATATGAGATTAGAGAGGATGTTTTTTCCCCCTGCATTTTAGTTTGTATGAAGAAAGTATCGCAAGAGGCTCTTCTAATTTCCAGGTCCTGTAATCTTGCAGCAGAGTCAAGGACCTGCAGACTTGTTCAACTAGAAAAGCAGGTGTGAGCAGAAAGATAATCTTGACTTATAGCTTCCAATTTAATTAATAAAACAATAAAACTACAATTTAATATTAATAAAATACATAAATCAAAAGAAAAAAAAGAATAAATCCCATTTTTTGGAAAAAAATTTCTAGCTTTTGTGCCCGGGCTTTGGAGGAATTATTATTTATAACTCAAATCTTTATAGCTTCTCTTTTTCTCTTTAAGTCGCCTCAATTCTGGAAATTTACTTTTTCTTGCACTCAGTTTCCCAAGCATGCATCAGTGGTGAGTATGGTATTTCTTGTATTTCCAATCTATGTTTGACATTTTTCCTTACTTGGCCTTATCATGATATATTCTGTTTCATGTGTAGTCTTCTGTCTGAGGGAAACACTGATGTGACATTCCTTCCTGTGTATTTATCAGGGGTAGTCATCTTGGGTTGCTTATTTTTCAGTAGTAAGAACAGTACTTTTTGGTAATTATTCACATTTTGTAACTTAAAATTAACTTATTTCATATAACCTTGGTAGGCATGAATAAAATTGTGAAAGGGATCTTGCCACAGGAAAATGAGAATGCATTTTATCGTTATCTAATTGATAAACACTAACAATTAAGAGTACAGTCAGCAACATGACAGGCGCACAGTATGTTTGGTATAGATGTGAGATAGGATCATAGGCATCCTCTGCTGCTTATAACATTTTAGAAATAAAAACCAATGACCTAACAGATAAAGATAAAACCTAGGATTACCATCATTATGATATATTCATTCCCTTAAAAAGTTCATTAAGTTTCTATGTAATGGCAGTGCTGCTAGGTACTGTGGGGAATGTAACATGGATTCTGCAATCTGCAGTTAAAATATAGTGGGTGATGCCGACAACAGACCAAAAAACTTCAGTCTGATACATACAGTCTGACACTGTGTAGTGATAAGAAAAATAAATGGATAGTGAGACAGTTGTATAAGAGCTCTCAAAAAAGCCAGGATATGGAGGTAATATTTAAGCAGATACAGTTAAAAAAATATTCTACTCAGAGTGAACAGTTAAGTGGAAATCGCTAGAGTTAAAGCCTATTTAGTTTACCAGGACATTAGCAAAGAGAAGAGCATTTTTTAAGCACAGTATGCAAGACATTTGTGTAGGACTCGGAGTTGGTTCTGGATAAGAGGAGTAGCCGGGCAGTGTGTCAGGATCTTAGTTAGGTGTCTGGAATTCACAGAGGTGAATAGAGAGTTTCAAGGAGAAGGAGTAAATGGAAGACATGAGTTAGGAGGGAATCAAAGCATTTGAAGATGATTCTTGACAGTTGGTCACTCACTTGGGGAGAGGGTGATGAAACGTTCTACGTCTCCTGCCTCACGTACCCACTACTGCAGAGTAGCCTTTCAACACATCTACTCGATGATATGAACCAAATATTTGTCCTAGAATGAAATTAGTATGATCATTCTTACTGATAAAATGTGGCCAGATCAGTTAAAAAATTAGTCTTTAGTATACATGACCTAGAAATTAGAACAGCCCTTAGGATACTTTCTTCATTCCTTTGTTAATCCAGGTTTCAGTTTAGGAGGAGAAAGGCACCAGCAGGGTTCCTAGAGATGTGTTTTCAAGAGCAAGCACTGCACAAGCAGGTTGGCTCTAAGTTTTTGTATTCCATGGGCCAGTTGTTTCGAAGGGAAACACGTTTGCATTTCGATTCTCTCCTGTGCAGATCAGAGTTCTGAGTGTCATAAAGATTGTTTGATTGTTTAACAATCTTTAAATTTACTGATTGTTTAACAATCAGTAAATGTGGGACTTGAAGCTGTTAGGCCATGGGACACTGAAGTTGAAGCTTAAGGTCTATTTTTATCAATACTCGCTTTTTCTTAATTGGGCATGGGACCATTTTTATTGCACCAGCATTGCACAAAGGACCACCCTCTTGCTTACATTATAACTTGGAGAATGTTTTCCTGTGGCTACAGGATGGGTCTGTCTCCCTCACCCTTATTAGCCTAAAGAAAGAAACTGATACAAAATTAATATAGAGAGTTTATTTGGGTCAAGAGTGAGAACTATAGCTCAGAAACACTTTCAAGTTACCTTGGAAAGTGCTCTAGAGAACAAAGGTAAGGGTTTTATTTATTTATTTATTTATTTTTTGACAAATCAGGAGAGGGGATAATTACAAAAATTGAGTTTTAGGTATTGTCAATATAAGTAACATTGGTTAGTGATTGGCTATACATTATTGGACTATTAATTATGAGTTATAGTGTTCCAAAAATAGTATGTTAGGTTAATTTATGGCTACTTGGCCTCAGTCATGGTAGAACCCACATAGTAATGAGCTGCTAGAGGTAATTCCTTAGCTCAGGGGGGAGTAAGCTGTGAGTGCTATCTCATTCTTTTTGAGACAGAGGCTCTAACAGAGTCTCTCTATCTTGGGTAGAGTGCCATGTCCTAGCACATAGCAACCTCAAACTTTTGGGCTCAGGTGATCCTTTTCCCTCAGCCTCCCGAGTAGCTGGGACTACAGGCGCCCTCCACCATACCCAGCTAGGTTTTCTATTTTTAGTAAAGATGAGGGCCTCACTGTTGCTCAAGCTGGTCTGAAACCCCTTAGCTCATGCAATCCACCCACCTTGGCCTCCCAGAGTGCTAGGATTATAGGTGTGAGCCACTGTGCCTGGTCAATTTTCCTATTTATAATTACACTGCATATGGGTGATCAGAGCAGTGACAGCAGTAATGATTAACATTTAATAAGTCCCTACAATTTGTCAAGTACTCCTTCAACTCAAAAACCAGGCAAAAACTCTCATGACTACCAAAGTTTTATTACTAAGAAATATAATCATTCATTCAAAATAAATTCATAGAATATTATATATTAAGATGCTAGAAAAAAATCCAGTGACTTCATCATGAGCACTCATTGGACTGGCAAAGAATATAAAACGAAGCCTGCACCTGACTTCAGAACTGGTTTGCAGCAGTCACCTGGGCAGGATGGTGTAGGAGGACTGGCATTTAGAAGCAGTGGCTGTAGGGGGACCACAAGATAAATAACAGTAGTGATGGATTATAACCCTGAGAATAAAATAAATATTTCTGGGTCCACACTGATGAAGATGGGAACTGAATAAATAAATAAATGGGAAAGAAATAACAGTTCTTTACTCATGAATTCCAATAAATAAAGAAGGAAGAAATGAGGAGAAAAGAAAATCACATTAGACAAATACATGGTAATAACTGTTAAAGGCAAGACCCTGGGTAGATGCTCAAATTGTTGGGGAAAAGTCTGAGGAGAAGCAAGACATTGCATCATCTCAAAATAGCTCTGTCTAACTATTACACCTCACAGTGGAGAAACCCAATAGACATGAGACCGAGTGATGGAGGTTATCATCACCAAGAAGACGACACAGTGGGCAGTAAGTCCTGCCAGGACACTCTGCAGGAGGGAGGGCTGGAGTCGCATGTGCTGTGGCCCTGCTGAGGATGCACACCCTTGGTCAAGTTGTGAGAGTACATGAGACCAACCCAGAAACACTTGACTGATATTTTTCAAAAGCATGTTTGGGACTGGGCATGGTAGCTCACAACTGTAATCGTAACACTTTGAGAGGTCACAGCAGGAGATTCACTTTAACCCAGGAGCTTCAGTGAACTAGAGAGATGCCATGGCCCCCGAGAAAGAGTGAGATTGGTTTTTTTTTTTTTTTTTTTTAAAAAAAATGTGTTTGGGCTACGAAAGACAAGGAAAAGACCAAGGGACAGTCCCTGGTCTGAGAAGACTAAGGAGCCACAGCAACTAATCTGTAGTTTCTTTAGTTGCATCATATGGACGTTGATTTCCCGGCTGTGACCATCTTGCCCTAGTTATGGACAATGTGAGCGCAGGGCTGGCACTGGGGAGCAGTGGATGTGGACACGTGGGAACTCACTGTCCTATGTGTACAAGTTTTCTGTGAGTCTAATGTTATTTTAAAATAAAATGCGTATAAAGGAAAGAAGCAATGGCGACAGGGTTGGGTCTTCTGAAGCCCCAAATTCCACTCTCCCAGGCAGCAGCTCCCCAGGGGCTGCTTCCTCCAGGGACACTGCAGCACCCCCGGCAGAACCTGGTTGGGGCCTACTTGTTTATTTTGTTCTTTGCAAACTAAGAAGATGCTGGTTATAATGACACAAGAACTGGCTCCTGCTCACCAGGAGCTGGCATATGAGAAGCAGAAAGTTAAATGAAAGGATCTTCAAAGATGTGCAGGCCAGCGGACGGAAATGTGTTAGTCGTTTAAGACGTGTGACGTCACAATGTTCTCGAGCTCACACTGGGGCCAACTGCTCTTTTCTCCTCCCAAGTTCTGCACCAATAAGGCAGCCAGAGATCAAAGTTGTCAGTTTTATTAGTGTTATAGCTGATTGGAGAAAAGTGGTCCCCTGCTTTCTAATGGGTTTTTCCTTTATATCTTACCCCACCTCTGCCCAGTCGCCTGTCTCAGCAGCCACAGTCCCTGAAAATGCAGAAGGACACAATGACTGGTTTACTTCCAGTTCTTCTCCCTAGATATCCGTCAGGAGAGTTCCCATCTTCTCTTATGCATGCTGGAGGGCGGCTCAAAGGAATAAGGCACCAGACTGGCTGGGCCAAAAACTGCAAAAAAAAAAAAGAAGACGAAGAAGAAGAAGGCATTCTTATGCGTGCTGGAGTGAAGGAAGAGTGAAGTTCCTCACTCCATGGTTAAAGGGGTTCAGAATGTGCCACCCCAAAATATGCCACTTTGACATAAGGATCAATTTGCACTGAAGGCAGCTGAGAAGAAGCAGGTACAAGGAAAGCTCTTGGTCCTCCTCCTACTTGTCTAGAAGTGGGACATAAATTGGTAAAGACGTCCCCCTTCTCTCTACCATGCAAGACAGAAGCTGGTCACCAGAGATAATGCAAGGCCTGGGAGCTGATGTGTGAATGGGGAGCTAGTGTTTGATGGGGACAGAGATTCAGCTCTGTAAGATGAAAAGTTCTGGAGGTGGGTGGTGGCCATGGTGGCACAACAATGTGAATGTATTTAATGCCACTGAGCTGCATGCTTGCAAATGGCCAAGACAGTGGATTTTATGTGATGCACATTTTTATTACAATTTAAAATATTTTAATTAAAAACGAAAGAAAAAAAAAACATGAGTTAGTATCATGGCCACAAATCCATTATGGCTTTGCCATATCAGAAGCTAAACCAAACAGCATCACTAAGTCTACATTTACATTCACTTTGGTGAAGGGTAGAAAATAGTCTCAAAAGCTTTGTTTTGGTTATTTCCATTCCAAGGACCAGCATACGGATAAGCAGAACATTTTCCTAGAAACCTTCCTACTTACTCCAGGAGTGAGAGGACAGGGTAGGTTTCCCAATAATGAACAATGAAGCTAATTCAAGGATCTCAGCAGAGACGAAGTGAGTGGAGACAGAAGTGGAAACACCGTCAGAAACAATTCATGGCAGTGTTTTGTTCAGAGTCAAAAGCAAAATCGGATGAACAAGATGAGTACTTGGGCATGGCTCGAAGTCGTAGTGGTTAGCGTGAGAAGCACCCTGTCTGTTCCCCGCAGGTGGCTACGTTTTCTACTCAAGATCTCATCTTTATTCCTTAGATATGAAGTGACTCTGCAACGGCTCCAGATGGAACCTGAACCCATGACCTCTCTGCACAGACGTGCACGACACCCATCACACCATCTGGGGCTCATAAAACCACGCACTCTGTCTTTTCTTGCTCTCAGGCTGTTCAAAAGCTGAAGGGCAATATCTGGGACTGCTCTGTTTTTTTTGTCGACTTTAATTCAGAACACATTTCCACAAAGAGAGGCAGAACAAAGCACAATAGCACTAAAGTTCAATTTACATTCTCAGTCAGTGAAACAAAATGGAAATAAAAAACAGTTGTGGGAGAGTCATTTATAACTAAGCTATGGCTCCAAAAGGCCTTTCCTATAATGTCATGGAATAAAAGACATTTTTAAAACCACCAGCAAAAGCTTAAGTGACCAAAAAAGGAGAAGTGAAGGATTTCAATATATTTTCTTTTTTAAAAAGATTTAAATTAAAGTACTGATGACATTGTGCGATCTCTCTCCCCGTTTGGCAGATACAAAGTTATTTCAGTATTTCCTGATGTTAAATATTTTCCTTCTGCTAACGGTTTGTTTTGATGCTGCTGGTCACTGGGAAGCCGGTCTGTCCTGGGAAACCTTGTGCAGGAGACACCATTCCCTTCACAGCTCAGCAAGGTGCTCCCAGATGACCACAGAGCTTGTCTGCCAACATATTTCCATAATTTCAGGTACAATTTGCCATAGTAAGTTGTGTCTGGCTTGTTCTGCACACCAATGTACCGACTGCTAGCAGATGGCTGCAATTCTAGCCACTGTGTCAGTGACACAGTTAAGAAACAGTGTACAGAGCACGTGCCACCTGTACCCGATTAGAAACGCAGCGAGATTGCGGTGATAAATAAAGGGGCTTCCTGATTTAAACTTCAAACTCGATCTCGCACGGTTAATCAGCAGCAGAACTAGAGGAAGGCTTCTGACTCCACATCTTGCACATTTTCTGCAAAGCCGAAAAATGGAAATTCTTCTAACAACAGGAACAAACCCCTCGTATAGCGGTCACATGAGGCCACCTGCAGCTCCGGGCTGGCCGCAGCCACAAATCCTCCGGGGTGCTGTTTTCTCCCCCTCCAACTGGTGGAGGCAAAATGTATCTAAAACAATTCTCAGTCCCCATTTAGTGTTTCTTGCATCTGCTCTTTCTCACATTACAAATGCATGTGTTTATCTACAGCCTGTTTCTACTGGTGCACTGTAAACTTTCTAAGGAGATGGGGCACCTCTATTTGTCTTTGTCTTCTGAGCTTTTAGCCCAATGTTTGGTGTGTAGTCAGTGGCTTGTTAAATGTTTTCAGAAGGAATTAATGCTATATCCGTACTCAATCTGGTAATTTTTCAAATTAAATGTTTTTTTAACTTTTTGTTTTGCTTCAATTTATATAGAGATACCTGCCAAAGAACTCTGCTTAGAATGACCTGTAGACATTAAAGGAAATGGCTGGAGGCAGAATCTGTTGGTTAGCCCCTCCAAAACCTAATTGATAACCTGCCTATCCCCATGTTTGCACCTAGAAGAGGTGAAAATAGCTAAATACCAGCTTATCAGGCTCCCTTGTGGCCACAGTCCCTCGGGAAGCTTCTCTATAAGGAAATGTGTGGTGAGATCCTCCCAGCATCCTTCCCCTTGAAAGGCTGCTATAGCTATCTGCAGCCCTGAGGTACCCAATATGACTCCGAAATCCATCACACCAAGGACAGAGAGCAGGGACATGGAGAAAATCCTGGATTTCTGAAAGCATCGTCCAGCAGCTGAACCTACAGCAAGAGCTGCCGCCTCTGCAGTCCGGGGTGGGTAAGAAAAATATGCCCTTTGGTATGTAAACCACTTTTAGGCAGGAGGCAATGTCTCTGAATGATTACAATTCAACAAGAAATTATGAAGCAATTGCTCTGAGTGAGCACTGAACACGTTTGAGGCCAAATACACAGCTTGACCAAGACTCAGCAAGAATCAAGATCCTTTTAGAATTTTTAAGCAAGTCTACTGTGAGAATTATTGTGTTGCCAAGTCTTAGCAGAGTTTTGGGTTTTTTTTCTTTTTCCTGGCATGATCTCACAGCATAAGATTTTTATGGCCCTAGAACGACACTAGTTTGAACTTCATGGGTCAAACTATAGAAGGATTCCTCCACCTCTGCCACCCCTGAGACACCAAGACCAGCTCCTCCTCCTCCTCAGCCTACTCCACGTGAGGATGATGAGGACGAAGACTTCATGATGGTCTGCTTCCACTTAATGAATAGTAAACATTTTTTCTCTTCCTTATGATTTTACTAGCAATATTTTCTTTTCTCTGACTTACTTTTTTGGTAACTATACACTCTATAATACTAATAACATACGACATGTGTGTTAGTCACTGTTTATATTATCAATAAGGCTTCCAGTCAACAGGAAGCCATGAGTAGTTAAGTTTTTAAGGAATCAGAATTTATATGTGGATTTTCAGCTGCACATGGAGTGGGGCATCAGTGCCCCAATCCCTTCATTGTTCAAGGGTCAGCTGGATCTATTTTAGAATGATGACAAAAAAGCTTGTAGCTCTCATGACACTCTACCCCTGAATACTCCATCCTACCCTTCAAAAAATTAATTAAGATGTTTGTCCCCATAGCCATTATCATACCTAATAAAGTTAATAGTCCTAGACAGAATGCACAATCCATATTCAAACTTCAGCAATTACCCACTCCAAATGTTTCCTTTCCTTTCCTTTTCTTTTTTTCCGAGACAGTCTCACTCTGTTGCCCAGGCTAGAGTGCTTTTGCGTTAGCCTAACTCACAGCAACCTCAGACTCTCCTGGGTTCAGGTGATCTTCCTGCCTCAGCCAGCCAAGTAGCTGGGACTACAGGCACTGCCACAATGCCTGGCTTTAGTAAAGATGGAGTTTCACTCCTGCTGAGGCTGGTCTCCAATTCCTGAGCTCAAGCAATCCACCCACCTCAGGTTCCCAGAGTGTTAGGATTACAGGTGTGTGCCACTGTGCCTGGTTTTTCTTTGCATTCTGAAATGGAGATCACTGCATTATGCTTTAATCTACTCTAGCCTTCCCCACACCTCTACCGCCTTATTTCTTCATGATGTTGGCTGATTAAAGAGATCAAGCCAGTTGATAGGAAAAGGGTCTGAATTTAAGGATTTTGTCAGATTGTTTCCTTTTGGTGTCATTTCACCTGTTCCTCTGTCTCAGTATTTTCTGTAAACTGGAAGTTAGCTCTAAAGATTTGGTGAATTTTGAGTTAGAATGCTTTTGGCAAGAACACTTCAGGAGACTCGTGTGTGGGTTTCTTGTGATTCTTTTCATGGAGTTGTGCAGCTTCCACACACCCGTCCAGCTTCTTGGCCACTGATTTTGAGCTTCTCCTCCCTATCCATAAATGCTCATGGCCTCTTGGCTCACTGTCCCATTGCCTGGTTTGATGTGACTACTCATGGTCCCAGGCCACTATGCCTGTTTGTGCTTTATAAAGAAGTAATCTTTGTCCTATAGGCATGGTCGACAGTCATAGGCAGAGAAGATCCAGCCCTTGTGTGATCCCTTCCTCTCAAGTGTGGGCAGGACTCGTGACTAACACCAGTTTCTAACTAGTGGAATATGTGGTGATGTGACACCACTCCGTGATTAGGTTACATCTTGTTAGCGGGTTCTTCCTCTTGATGACTTTGATCATGCAAACTGCAATATTGGAAAGGCTCCGTGGCAAGAAGCTGAGGATGACAACTACCTTATAGCCAGGAAAGAAGGAGGCCCCTCAGTCTATCGAGCTCAACGACCTGAAGCTTGTGAAGAGCTGTATCTGTGAGCTGGGAAGTGGATTTTTTCTTTTTCAAGTCTTTCACTCAGACTCTAGTCCTGGCTACCATCTTGGTTATAGCCTCATGAAAGACCCTGAAGCAGATCACTTGGCGGAACTGCATCAGATCAGATCACTGCATTATGAAACCTACAGAAACTTTGAGACAATAAATGTATGTTGTTTGGGGATACTTTGTTACACAGAAATAGCTAACGAATACATTCCACATATCCCAATTCCGTATTTCAAGCCAAACAAATTCTTCAATGACTGGCCTACATACCTTAGTATGAGTAGTACCCTAAAGCTCTGAGTTCCTACTGAGTCCTATTGTTAGAACCACAAAATTTATTATCTCAAACCACTAATATTATCTCTCCAACTAGACCCTATATTCTCCTCAGGCAAGAGTCACATTTAAACATTGCCTTTCCCATTTGCTAAAACATCATGTTGCCTACGTGGGAGGTACTCACTAAACACTTGTTAATTATACTTGCAATTATTTAACAACCTGTAATAATGTACAGTCACTATAATCCTGGCTTACCAAATGTTAAGACCTATATCAATATCTATAATTAAATGTGTCTATAATTAGGAAAAATATTTAGCCCTGCAGAAGCAAGCATTATTTGAGATTTCCTTTATATATTTGGGGGGAAAACAATGCAAATGGAGTGGTTAGTAACAATGATGGTTTCCAGATGTTTCCCAGATAAGACAATAAAAAGTACAAACAAGAGTTTCTTCTTAATTTTTTCCTGAGAAAATTCTAATAGTAAGTTCAGCGTTTAGCCAATTGGCTCTTCTCCAGATTCACATATTTCCCTCTTTAAGTTTGGTGTGCTGGCACAAACAGACTTAAAGAAATTCATTTATGGGTAAATCTACTTTAGAATCCTGCATTAGTTGGAGTTCTCCAGAGAAATAGAACCAATAGGAAATATACATATGTGTCTGTGTGTATACTACATATACACACATAGCATATATATGTATATATTCACACACACACACACACACATATATGTAGAGAGAGAGAGATGCAAAGAAATGTATTATAAGGTATTGATTCATTCTATTGTGGAGGCTAAGAAGTTCCACCATCTGTCATCTGCAGCTAGAGACTTGGAGAAGCCAGTGTTGCAGTTCAAAGGCCTGAGAGCTAATTGTGTAGATTCCAGACAGGATCTGAAGGCCTGAGGACCAGGAGACCCAGAGCAGAACATCACTGTGCCAGCCCATGCAGCTGAGTAGGGTAAAGTCAGGCCTCCTCCACCTCTTTGTTCTAGTCAGGCCCTCAGAGAATTGGGCAGTGCCCACCCGCACTGGGGAGGGCCATCTGCTTTGCCTCATAAACTGCCAAGTGCCAAGCAGAAAAACAAAAAATTCACACCTACAGACCCGTAGGAGAAACAGCTAACATCACAGATAAAGAGAAAATCCCAAAATGTTCAAAGAAGAGAAACATTTGAAGATAAAGAAAACAGTACTTTTCTCCCCAAGGGAAATTATTTTGAATCTAGACTTCTGTATACAGCCAAAATATGAATAAAGTATGAGGGAAAGTAAAGATACATTTGCACTTGGGAAGTTAACTGCCTAAGCTTTTGATTGCAAGTACCAGGAAGCCCACAGGTAAGGCAGACAGGTGCAGCTGCTTCAGGGCTCAATGACTCATCACAGACCCTGCTCCTGCCATTCCCTCTTCTGCCACCATTAGTATCGGCTTCATTCTAAGACTTACTCCAGAGATGGTGGCACATTTCCTAGTTGATGTGTATCTGAAGAGGAAGGTGGAAACTTTACATCCAGGAATGGAATTTTAGTCCTTCTCTTCAATTATATAATGGGGCTGTGTGTGCCCTCTGTCCACAAACTGCTATCTGAGTTCTATGGTCTAAGCAAGAGAGGGGGAAATACCTGAGCAAAAGAAGGAAAGAGGGTAGGGAAAATGGATGCTGGATTGCCAGATAACAATGGCTATTACGCATATTTTTATCCCTTTTGAAAAAGTTACTTGAGAATATACTTCAACAAAATAAAAAGAAGTCCAGGAAAAAAAGATGACATACAAAACAAAGAATGGTGAGCAAAGAAATGGAAAAAATTTAGAATTACATCTAATAATTGCTGATAATATGGGTATAAAGTGTACTTCAGTTGTTGAGTAAGGATTCCTTAAAAAGTAGTTAGTGTAGCTTTGTAGTATATTTGAAGTCAGGCAATTTGATTTCTCCAGATTTATTCTTTTTGCTTAAGATTACTTTGGTTATTTGGACTCTTTTTTGGTTCCATGGGAAGTTTAGGATTATTTTTTTCTAGATCTGTGAAAAATGACTTTTTTAAAAATGAGAATTGTACTTAATATGTAAATCACTTTAGGCAGTATGGACATTTTAACAATGTTGATTCTTTCATTCCATGAACATGGGGTGTTTTCCCATTTGTTTGTGTCCTCTATGATTTCTTTCATCTTTTATTTTTGTAGTTCTCCTTGTGCAGAGATCTTTCACCTCCTTGGTTAAGTATATTCCTAGGTGTTTTATTTTCTTTGTAGCTATTGTAAATAGTATTGCATTCTTGATTTGACTCTCAGCTTGACTGTTATTAGAATATAGGAATGCTACTGATTTGTGCACACTGATTTTGTAAACTAAGACTGCTGAATTTATTTATCAATCGTAAAGTCATTTGATGGAGTCTTTTCCAATTTGGATGCCCTTTGTTTCTTTCTTTTGCCTGATTGCTCTGGCTAGGACGTCCAGCATTATGTTGAATAGAAGTGGTGACAGTGAGCATCATGTCTTGTCCCAGTTCTTAGAGGTAATATTTTCAACTTTTCCCTATTCAGTAAGATGTTTCAGTATGTCATATATGGCTTTTATTTCAAAGTATGTTCCTTCTATGCCTAGTGTGTTGAGAGTTTTTTTCATGAAGCACTGCTGGATTTTTTGAATACTTTTTCTACATCTATTGAGATACTCATATAGTCTTTGTTTTTACTTTTATTTATGTGATGAATCATATTTGTCAATTTGTATATCTTGAATCATCTTTGCATCCCTGGAATGAAACCCACTTGATCATGGTGGATTATCTTTTTGATATGCTGTTGACTTTTATTTACTAGTAATTTTTGAGGATTTTTGCATCTTTATTCATAAGGGATATTGGAACAAATCTGGATGCATCGCATTACCTGACTTTAAATTATACTACAGACCCTATTAAAAATAAAAACATTAGCTAGATGTGCCGGTGGGCCTCTAGTCCCAGTTACTTGGAGACTGAAGTAGGAGGATCACTTGAGCCCATGTATTTGAGGTTGCTGTGAACTGGGCTGATGCTATGGCACTCTAGACTATGCAACTGGGTGAGACTGTCTCAAAATAAAGAAACAAACGAACAAACAAAGAAAACCAGCATGGTATGGGCATAAAGGTAGAGACATAGACCAATGAAATAGAATAGAGACCTCAGAAATAAAACCATATAATTATGACCAACTGATTTTTGACAAAGCAGACAAAAAATACACTGGGGGAACAGTGGCTCACACTTGTAATCCTAGCACTCTCGGAGATCGAGGTGGGTTTGAGCCTTACTTGATCTCATGAATGAGACCAGCCTGAGCAAGAGTAAGACTCTGTCTTTACTAAAATTGAAAAACTGAGAAAAAAGGATTGCTTGAGCCCAAGAGTTCAAGGTTGCTGTGAGCTATCACTCCACGGCACTCTACCAAAATGCAACAAAGTGAGACTCTGTCTCAAAACAAACAAACAGCAACAACAACAACAACAACAACAAAACCAGACAGTGATGAAAGGGTGCCCAATTCAGTAACTGGTGCTGGGAAAATTGAGTTGCCCCATGCAGAAGAATGAAACAAGATCCATCTCTCTCACTATATTAAAAAATGAACTCAAGATGAATACAAAGAGTTAAATGTGAAACCTGAAACCATAAAAATTCTGGAAGAGACTGTGGGAAAAACTGTTCTAGACATCAGCCTTGGGCAAAGAATTTATGACTAAGACTCCAAAGACAAATACAGTGACAAATAAAATAAACAAATGGGACTTAACTAAATTAAAAAAGTTTCTTCACAGCAAGGGAAATAATCAACAGAGTACATAGACAACTTATGGAGTGGGAGAAAATATTTTCAAACCATACATACAACAAAGGACTAATGTCAAGAATCTCCAAAGAGCTGGGCACGGTGGCTCATGCCTGTAATCCCAGCAGTCTGGGAGGCCAAGGCAGGTGGATTGCCTGAGCTCATGAGTCCAAGACTATCTTGAGCAAGAATGAAACAGTATTAAAAATAGAAAAAAATAGCTGGACATGGTGGTGTATGCCTACAGTCTTAGCTACTTGGGAGGCTGAGGCAAGAGGATCTCTTAAGCCCAAGAGTTTTAGGTTGCTATGAGCTATGACAGCACTATACCCAGAGCAACAGAGTGAGACACTGTCTCAAAAATAAATAAATAAAAAACTACAAAGAACTCAAACAAATTAGCAAGGAAACAACAACAACAAATAACCCCATTAAAAATAAAAAAAAGACATGAATAGCATTTTTCAAAAGAAGATAGACAAATGTCCAGCAAATATAAAAAAATGCTCAATATCACTAGTTATCAGGGAAACACAAGTTAAAATCACAGTGAGATACCACCTTACCCCTATTGGGATGGCCATTAAGTAAATTAAAAAAAATAGATGCCGGTGTGGATGTGATGAAAAAGGAATGCTTATACACTGTTGGTAAGATTGCAAATTAGTACAACTGCTATGGAAAATAGTATGGAGAGTCTGCAAAGTACTAAAAGTAGACCTACCATTTGATCCACCAATCCCACTACTGGGTATTTACCTAAAGGAAAAGAAGTCATTATATTAAAAAGACACCTGGACCTGAATGTTTATCATAGCACAATTCACAGTTGCAAAGATATAGAATAAGCCTAAGTCCCTATTCACAGATAAGTAAAGAAAATGTGATATGTATATACACATACATACATACATAGCATGGAGAACTATTCAGCCATAAAAAGGAGTGAAATAACATCACTAGCAGCAACTTGGATGGAACTGGAGATCATTAAGTGAAATATCTCAGGAATGGAAAAGCACATACCATATGTTCTCAGCAAGTGGGAGCTAAACAATGGGTACACATGATCATAAAGTGGTATAAAGGACACTGGAAACTAAGAAGTAGGGGGTGGTGGTGAAAGGGGGATGAAGGATGAAGATTTACCTGTTGGGTTCAATGAACACTGTTCTGGTAGCAAGCACACTGCAGATCCCGACTTCAGCATCACACAATTCAGCCATGTAACAAAATGCTTGAATATTTTGAAACAAAAATTATTTTTTTAAAAAGCAGAAATACAGGCTCGGCACCTATGGCTCAACTGGCTAAGGCGCCAGCCACGTACACCTAAGGTGGCAGGTTCGAATCCCCAGCCCGGACCCGCCAAACAACAATGATGGCTGCAACCAAAAAATAGCCAGGCGTTGTGGCAGGTGCCTGTGGTCCCAGCTACTTGGGAGGCGGAGGAAAGAGACTCACTTGAGCCCAGGAGTTGGAGGTTGCTGTGAGCTGTGATGCCACAGCACTCTACCCAGGGGGACAGCTTGAGTCTCTGTCTCAAAAAAAAAAAAAAAAAGCAGAAACATAAGGGATTTGGGGGGATTTTTAAAA
>CAUYTI010110861.1:0-10637 GCA_963575145.1 Galago senegalensis
AGGAAGTAAGGGAGGATTTACATTGGTGGCTGATGATTTCACTAGTAAAGGTGAATTTGGATTGGTACAGGTGAGGGGTGGGGGTCTCTTAACCGGGGGCTAGAGTTGGTGCAACCTGGTTACCTGTATTTCAAGGTAATAAAAACTCATTGTTTATTATAGCAGCTATTTGCCCAAGGTGACTCAGTTTACAGCACAGTGGCTGTGCAACCTGGGGTGGGGGAAGGCAGCAGGGAGTGGTCCTGCAGGTTTCACTGGCGGGAAGGCTATGTGGTAAACGCCTAGGAATGGGGCTTGTACTGTGGCTTGTGCTGCAAACAACAAAATGGAGCTAGTCTGGCTCTCACAATTGAAACATGTAATTTCTCAATAATAAATGGAATAGGCTACTGAAAGTCGTTTTTCTCAAAGTCCCTAAAAAATATGCTTTTTAATACACTGCAGATTAGGTCCGTATCTGTTCCGTATTTTCCCTCCTTTTTCTTAGATTAGCAGGTTAACTAGAGGATTGTACTATTTTGGTGATAGCAGAAATTCAAGAACATCTCTCCCACCATGCAGCCCTTTAAAAAAAATATATTATGTATATGTCAAGTTACAACAGAATGTTATAAAATACATATATTGTACATGCATACAGTAAAAAAGTTACTGTAGTGGAATTAACATATTTTTCATCTCACATAGTTATACCCCCCCACCTCCTTGTGAGAGCAGCTATATTTTACTAATTTAGCAAAAATCCTGAATACAATGTCCTCATGCTGTGCATGGAACTTGGGACTGTTCAGCCCATGTCTTTGCTACCTTGTATTCTTTGACTCCCTCGCTCCATTGCTGTCCTCCCACCCCAACCCTGCTGAGGACTGTTTTATTCTCTATCTGTGCAGTGTATATTTGACCTGTTTTAAATTTCATACGAAATAATTTTTGCCAGATTTGGAACTACTAGTCCCTCTGTCTACATCCGAAATATGTGATGAAGCCCACCTTAAAATGAAAAAGCCTACATAGGAAAAAGGGCAAAAGAAATGGGTACAATAATGCAATTTTATACAATAACCCAAAATATACCAGGCATCCTTCTAAGAATTGAGAATACAGGAATGAATAACACAAAGGTCCTTTCCTTTTGTAATGTGCAGCCTGTTGCGAGACATACAACCTGTACAACGATGATTAACTATTAAAAGGGTTTGATATACAGAAGGAAAAATTAGTTGTGTGAAATCCTGGTAAGAGTAGAGAAGTAATGGAAATGAGAATGTTCTCTTTAAACAGCTGTAAAAAATACTGGGGCTGCAGGCCAAATCTGGCTTTCTGTCTATTTCTGTAAATAAAATTTTGTAGGAACACAGCCAACCTGACTGATTATGTTAGTTTAGAAAACGATTGAATAGTTGTCATTAGGCTTTAACTTTTGCCCTTAAACCGAGAACATGTGATGATCTTTACACAACCAGCAGCAAAAACAGCATTAGGAATTTTGACTCACTGTCACCGCTCTTGGGAACACTCAAGTTTGAGGCACTTTGTCAGCAGACAGACAACTGCATTAGCCTTCTTTCAGATTCCAGGTTTCATGTCAAATGACCAATGCTAAGAATGCTATTTCTCCTGTTATTTGTCAAAAGAGAAAAGAGCAAAAGGGGGCTTGAGCCTACTAAAAAATTGATTGATTTTCTTACATGGTTTTTACCTGTATGACATGCTGACAATTGCTCTGTACTGACAGCTGAGAAAAGGTTAAACTTAGAACATTTGACACTGGAGCCATTTACCTAAATGTTATTATTTGGACATATTTTCAAGCAAGACCTTAGATAACACTATTTACCCTTCACAAAGAACTCAGGGGCTTCCCCGCTTGCTGCCTTTTCTAGGTAAACAGAACCCCTCCTCCTTCCATAGTTAAAGCACAGCAATAATAGAAATACATTTTTTTTTTTTTTTTTTAGTATAGGGACTCAAATTTTTTTAATTTTCCTTGTAGGTTTTTAACTCAGTTTTTACCAAACAAAACATCGATGATCATGCCTTTGTTACTGAAAAACTGTGTGAATTTTTTTTAAGTTTATTTTAACCACATAGAAAGAACATCTAATTGGTAAGGCATTCGAGTTTTCTAAATTTGGGGGCCAAAAAAATGAAGATAGGAGAGCTGTGTTGTTTTTTAAAGGCATCTTTTTCCCACACAAAGGGAGATGGGGGCCTTGTCTAGAGCTCGCCATGGGACAGAGGAGACACATAAACATGAATAGAGTGGAGTAGTCATGGACCTATTTATGTATTGCATGCACAGAAAACAGTGACAATTTTTACTTGGAGAAGTGCTTCTTAATACTATAATAATACGTTAATGAAGGGTAATTGGAGGTGGTCATCATTAACGTGTTGCCATCTGTGTGTAGGTCTGGACTTTTGCCATCTAGCAGGAGGTCATGTGTTTATTTGCAGCATTTAGGCCACCTGGCGTCCTGAGTACTTGTGTTTTTATGTAACAGATATTAAAGAAAAACTGTTCTAAAAAGAGGAAGAAGAAAAGGTTGAGGCTTTTCATCTGCTTTGTTGGAACTATGCTGGTGGTTATCTTTAAATTGTTGGTGTGAGTGGAATTGGATGACTGGTCTCGAAGTTCATTGATCTTTATCTTACACATGTGGTACCATGTCAAAATATAAAATATCACTCTCTTCTTTTTTACTTTTTAAATTATGAATGGGATGTTTGTTAGAAAATTGCTTCAAAAGGCCCCTCCCCTAAAGCCTCTTCCTGCCCTTAAAATTACAACTCCTCCCCTAGCATAGGGAGTGACCTGCTTACCTCATCACCCTGTTTCAATTTCCCAATGCCCCCCCCAATGGCTCTTTCCACTGGAGGAATAACTCCTTATTGGTTATCCCATCAGCCTGTCACCATTCTAAAACTCCCCTATATAAGAATATGTTCCCCTGCCATCTCTCTCTCTCTCTCTCCCATCTTCCCCCTTGCTCTTCTCTTCTCTCTCTCTCTTCTCTTCCCCACTGTCTCCTTATCTTTCTCTCCTCTTTTCTCTCCTCCTCAGTGCTGCTTTGCAGCCTCCTTCCCCCCCCCCAAATAAAGACCTTTTGTACAAGTCTTGGTGGTCTGAGAATTCTCTGAGGGTTGAAGTGCCCCTCTTTCATCTGGTGTCAGGAGTGGGATGTAATTAGGGAACGCTCCCAAGCATAGCTTCCACCTCTTCCACGGGGTTTTAGCTCCCGGGGCTCCTTATCCACTTCACTCACTCACTCGCGGCAACTCATCACCTTATCGACTTGTGTCTATCCCCCAAGGCACTCTAACCAGCATGCAACATCGGCCTCATTCAGATTTGGTAATTATCCTTTGGGAGCGAGGTTTTTCCCTAAATCATGAACTAGAGTGCTTACATTCCTGGCAATTCACCCATTCTCGGAGCTTGAGTTCCCTATTCCCATTACACTTGCATGGCTTAGCCCAGGGGTTCCACTTGGATGAAAATTCCTGAGATCAGGTCTCAAGCTTCCCTGGCCCTATGGGTCTGACACGGATCTAACCTAGTGATGGCTAGGGTAGATGGTAGTCTCGTTCACTAGGACAGTACAAAGTATTGGAGATGTTCACCCTTTGTCCTGGTCCTCGCGTGATTCTCACGCTTTATTCTTGTGACGAATCACCAGGAGTGCAGGCCATTCTGTCCCACCTAGCTCCCCCTTGGGGTACTTATCACACCACCTGATAAAATTAGAATTAACTTAAAGCCAAAAAATCAATTAAACTCTACCCAGGTGTGGCTACTTTACAAACTAAACAACCAAAGTATCTAAACAAACTGTAATTCATTTAATTTTTCTTTAATTTGAAACGTATATAACTATTATGAGCACCTTGGCAAATAAAGCGAGGTCTTCTATATTCAGAACTTCTCATATCTTAAAACCAAACCTAATTTATGTTCAAGTAATTCCAAAATTCTTATAACAAAAAACTTGTCTACTCTCTATCTCCATAAACAAAGCCTATTCAATCCAACCGATAATCCTTTGCTCTGTAGGAATTCAACCACTGGTCCTGAAACAAACGCCCAGTTACCTCCACCCTCTATCCCTCCTACTTCTCCGTCAACCAATCTAAACTCATCTTCTAACTCCTCCTCTCCAATAGCCCTCAAAATTCTTTCTTCAAGGTTCTTTTCAACTTTCCCTTACAATGCTTATTAACCTTAGATAGAGTTTACCGCCTACTTTAAACTACATTCCCAGGCAGCCCAGCTCCAGGAGGGCCCGGGCCTGGCTTGCAAGGGGCCGCTGCTGGCCTCACACCGTCCATAGACTAGACCTTGATCAGAGGCACTTGAACCCCCCCACCATGGGTGACACCAGGAGTGAGTCTTCCGTAGGCCACATTTACCATACCCCACCGCAGGATTCAGTCCAACGCTGACTACTTTAAAAAAACACTTCCAAACCTCTTTATCCCTTTCTTCCTCCAACTCCTTCTACAATACCACTATATAAACTAAATTCATTTACTTCTAATTCTTCTCATTTTATTCAAAAATTTCAATTTATTACTATATCCTCTAAACTTACCTAACATAATATTTTTATTATTTTACCTAATACCCTTACCTCTAACTAACACAAATGAATGTGGGAGAGGGCGAAAGAGACAGCAAATCAATTTCATATATCAATAAACATCCTAAAAATAATCCTAGGATCCCTAACTCCCAGCCAAATTAAAATTATAATAATAATACTGGGAGAAAAAGTAGAAATATTTTTATAACCTACATTCTTTACGAACTTAAAGCTTCCGCCAAAAAGGCTATCAATTATAATAAATTACAGAAAATCATACAAAATCTAAAAATCCTTCAGCTTTCCTCCAATGCCTCACCAAGGCTTTTATTAAATATACTAACTTAAATCCTAAAACTATAAGTGGGAAAAAGCATTCTTCTACCTTTCTTTAACCAAAATTACCCTGACATCAAACTTAAGCTAAAACACTTGGAGCATGGACCCCTAACACCCCAGGCCGAGATCTTAAACACAGCCTTTAAAATTTACACAGGATGAGATGATATTTTCTGAAGGGAAAATAAAAATTCTCAACCCTCAAATTATCAAATACTAACTCAAAACATTACAGTGTCACTAAGGCCATAATTCTAATCTATCTAAGTCATTAGAGGCCAAAGGCTACTACATAACTCAACCACCTGGACCTTACTACAAATATGGTGAAAAAGACCACAGGGTACAATGTTGCTTTAATCCCAGGCCCCCGCCAGGGCCATGCCCTCTCTGCTAAAAAGGGGCCATTAGAAGGCTGACTGCCCCTTAGCCCAACGAGGCCGTGAGGCCAGCCAAACTATGGCACCTACATACAGCAGACTTGTTGGGGCTTGCCTCTTCTCTCATCCAACGCACCTCTACAGAGCCAAGAATAACCCTGATGGTGGCAGGTAAAATGATTGCCTTCCTATTAGACACAAGAGCTAACTTAATTCTTAAAAAGTTCAGGGGTCCTACCTCCTATTACCTAACTCTATTGTCGGGTGAATTCCCACCGTCCACATCAAACTCCTTTTTTACACTACATATTGGCAATTTCTCATTTATATAATCCTTTTAATATTACCTTCCTATCCAATTCCCCTCCTGGGATGTAACATACTTTCCAAATTAGATACCACCCTCACTCTTAATTATCTTAAATTGATAAATGCTGACCCATCTCCTTCTGCCTAATTCTACCTCATCCTTTCCCAAACCATAAAAAGCCCATTACCCTAGCCTATTCCACCAGAACAATTAAGTCCTAAAATTTAAAATACAAAACCCCCTTAATTACCTCCTACTCTCCAATTCTTATTAAACTAAAAAAATCTTCTATTTTTCTTTCTCAACATCAATATCCACTTCCCCAATCTATTCTCTTAAAACTTCAACCTATTATATAAGCCTTTTATCCCCAAACTTCAAAACTATTGCCATAAACAAACAAAAAAAACCTTCTTCACAACTTTCCTCTACCCACTATAAAACAAAAACTCCTCTCCTTTTAAAATTAACTACATACCTCAAAAAAAAAGTTCCCAACTTTTCTCTCCTAACTATTCCTTTATATAATACTACTCGAAATAACCCTCATAAACCTCTCCTAACCTTCATGTCCAATCCTTTTACATCTCTACAACGTACTTTATTAAAACTTCCAGCCTTCCACCTTCCCAATCTACTCTCCACCTCCTCCTATATATCAAAAAACTGTAAATTTACTCTCAACATACTTAAACATCAACTAAACCCCACCTTTACTTGGTGCCTGCTTCTTTTTCTAGACCACTGAGGCGGTTGTGGGTGTTTGAGGCATTTCTTTCTTTCTTTTTTTTTTAAGTAGGCATTTGTCGCTTTTAACTTTCTTCTTTCCACAGCTTTTACTGCATCTCATAAGTTTTGTATACTGTGCATATATTTTCATTTGTCTAAAGATATTTTTAAAATTCCCCTTTAATATACACTGTGATTCAATGGTTGTTCAGATGAGAGATTTTTAGTTTCCTCGTATTTGAGAATTTTCCCATTAAAAAATTAAAATGATATTATAATCCCATGCAAACATGCACACATGTACAATTTCATTTATCATGTTGTTCCAATATATTTTTGTTACTATTGCAGCCAATGTGAAGTTCAATGTTTATGTTAACATTCTTCATTGTTAAGTTACGCAGTAGGTAGATTTTTCTTTTTGTCACAATATTTTTTATTTTTTCTGAATTTTAAAATTGACCTTTTTTTATGTTCTGTGAATCAATAGCAACTAAATACACTCTAAAGTTCCTCAGCTTTTGTCTTAACTATTCTCTCAATTTACTAGGCTGCATCATTTTTAACAATTTTCATATTCTAGAGAATTCTTTCCCAGAGCTTTCAGACTTATTCCAATGTATGTTAATGTAGTTCACAGCTGTTATCTTTTGATTTTTATTTACCAGCATCTTGGTATTTTCTTTTATTCTTTCCCGAACCTTCTCATGTATCCATTGGCTGCTTTCAGTGAAGGATATTCCCCTTCACTTTCTAAGGAAAGTGCTTGAATGGTAAATTTTTGAAAGCATTTAGGTGTGAAAATGCCGTTACCTAGATATGAAATTGTGGATCAGAAATAAATTTCCTCAGAAGTGTGAAAGTATCTCTCCCATGTCTTTTGCTTATAGCATTGCTGTTGGGAGTTCAAAGCCATCTCCCCTGTGCTGTATTCATGTTTTGTCCCTCAATGTTTACTTTGGTTTCATTAATATTTCACTTTTTCTGGACCTGTTTTTTGTAGGCCTTTTCAAACTGGAAATTAAAGTTTTTCCATTTATAACTTTTTAAATTTATTTCACTAATAATTTCCATATATTTGGTTTTTTTTTTCTGGAACAGTCATTATTTAAATATTAAATAATGACTATCTCATCTTTTTTGTACCATTTTCTTTTTCCTTGCCCTTTGATAAATTGTTTCTGTCATCAGTTTTCCATTCCTTATTTCTCAGTGTATTTCCTTTTAAAAAAGCTACTTTTAATACAATTTTAGTGGAACTTGGAATCAGGAATATGTATACAGACACACACACACACATATACATACATAGTTTTGATCCTCTATAGTTATAGAATTTATCAATAAAAACTTCGAATGTCTTATTGGAATATGAACCTTAGGTTTGAAAACATCCCTAGATACCAATAATGTTAAATTTTATAGTCAATGTCTGTTTCTTTCTAGTAGTATGCAGTGAGAAATTTGTCAACCACTTTTGTAAGCACCTTTTCATCTACCATTTATGAATGATTTAAGTTTTAATAATAAAATCTGACTATTTGGCTACTGATACACTCTTGATTAGTGCATGTAAAAGCTTTCTAAGTGTTTGAGACCAGCTTAGATATCCCCTCAAATTATATCTGCTGGGAAACCTAATCATTAAGTTTTTACCTGTTTCTCACACACACACATAGACATGCACACACTTGATCATAACTTTCAGGGTGTTCATTTTCCCTAGACAAGCACGTCACCAGCAACATTGCACATATGGTTTGCTGGCAAGTATAAAAACTTTCTCCCTGTAGACCGACATATGAGAAGCCCATGAAAATGCTGAGCTATTTACACGGCTGTTATGTCACATATAGAACTTCACTATCCAAAAGGTTTGTCACTTAGATCCCGAGTGTTACATAATCTTAGTTTCCAGTTTTGTCAGACCTAATTATTTTTTCATTTAGTCATTTTTGAAATTATTTTTAGTCCCTTACAATATCAGATGGACATTGCGTTCTCAAAGTCTTAGAAGTGTGCTTTCAAAATCTGACATAAAAATGGGCAAAGCAGAGAACCAAATGACAGAGTTAGCTCTCAGAATGGGTCTATAATTACACGCTTTGAGAAACCTGCCTGTTGAGGCTTCCTTTCTTTAATTCAGTCGAAAAGTGGTAATGACAGCCTTGCCTCCAGGAAAGCAGTTTATGTGGGAAGAGAGGCTCAACCTGGGACAGACAAGTCTTAAGCACAGCTCTGTGAGACAGAGTCACTCTCGGGGGGGTTCAATGTCCATTACAATCAAGGCTCCAGACTGATCTTTAGTCTGAAATGCAATGTTGAAGTAGTGACAGGTCATGAAATGTCACCAAGCAATAAACTCCTCGTGTACGTATGTGGGTGGACTAGGCTCTTAGCCCTACAGAGGCTGGGATAGCTCACAAATGCCCTGTCACAATGTATCGGAATGGCGTGGCGGTAAAGGATTCTTTTATATTGAACTAGGTGACTAGAGCCAGAGTCAGGGATGGCATGCCATTCACAAGCTGGAAAGGCACAGAGGAATGCTGGCCCCAGAGGGCAAAGTAATTTGTGCGTGTTGTCACTGTCATTTAAAAAGTGGAATTGCACTAGGGCAGATGTAAAATATGAGGGAGTGATAATGACTAGGTTGTTCTATATGGTTTGGTATAAAAGCCAAAACGTAGATAATAGGTGAGGAATAAAGGACAGGTGCGGAGGAACAATTTATTTCTTGGAGGCTGGGCATGGTGGCTCATGCCTATAATCTCAGAACTCTGGGAGGTGGAGATAGGTGGATCGCTTGAGCTCAGGAGTTTGAGATCAGCCTGAGCAAGAGGGAGACCCATTCTTTACTGAAAAATGTAAAACGGAGGCAAGAGGCTTGCTTGAGCCCAAGCGTTTGAGGCTACTGTGAGCTATGATGCTACGGCACTCTACCAAAGGTGACAAAATGAGACTCTGTCTCGAAAAAATAAAAACTTATGTCTTGAAAATAGCCCTTCTACCTTGATGCACCTTTATAATGTTCCTGCTCCATTCTCAGAGATCCAGCACAGTCCGTACATGCAGCCCTGAGGGCAGAGTGTTACTACTGAGGACTGTTACATCCCGGCCATCATTCATAGACAGCCCCAGTATTGAGAAATTGTATACTCCTGTCATTAATAAACCTTCTGCATTTAACTGACAAGAGCAATAACATCCAAAGTAGGGGCATTTAAATCAAGTTCTGACCAAAACAAACTCCAAATGTTTAAAATACCATGTTGTATGGTTTTGCCAATTTGTCGCTTTTTTGAGTTGTCAGGAGATGTTGACACATTATAGGTCTTTGTTACATAAGGTGATTTTCCAGCACGAATACTGATTTATTTATAAAATCAGAAAATGAAGGGTTTTTGTTTTGTTTTGATTTCAAATTTTCTGTTTTGTCCAGAAATTGAGTATATTCAGCACAGAGAATTACAGTGCCACAGACTAAAATGTCATTACCTGAATGTAATGGGAGACATAAGACCCACATTGCATGATGAGTGAGTCGCCTTCTATAACAGATAAATTATTCTCTTGTTTCACAATAGAAGGTTTCTAATATACTGAAACATATTTCTTCAATGATCATCAGTAAATAGCCACAGTGTATCATAATCAATGTAAATTAGCCTACAAGTCCTTGAATTATGCTGTCACCAACATCTATTAAAATGGAATGAAGATGATGTCCATAATAACGGTGCAAACACAGAGCTAAGTATTTGCTTCTGCAATGTTTTTCATTGTGTCTGCCCCTTAAAACTCTCTGTATATTGAATATTATGTGGATCATTGATTTGAATACAAAAGGTAAAAGAATAAAGAATTTATTTAAATATTTAGATACATTTACAATAGAGAAAACAATTAAGAAGATATTCATGAGCTTGAGGTAAGCAAACATTTCTCCAGCACAGAATAATGTATAGGAACTATACGTGAAAGCATTGACACATTGCACCAAATGAAAATTAAGAATTCTGTGCATCAGAAGACATTTTTTTAAAAATTTTTTTATGTTGTGGTTTTTGGCCAGGGCTGGGTCTGAACCTGCCACCTCCAGCACATGGGGCCGGTGCCCCACTCCTTTGAGCCACAGGTGCCACCCCAGAAGACACTCTTTTTTTTTTTTTGAGACAGAGCCTCAAGCTGTCCCCCTGGGTAGAGTGCCGTGGCATTACAGCTCACAGCAACCTCCAACTCCTGGGCTCAAGCGAGTCTCCTGCCTCAGCCTCCCAAGTAGCTGGGACCACAGGC
>CAUYTI010110863.1:0-18661 GCA_963575145.1 Galago senegalensis
TTTTTTTTTTTTTTTTGAGACAGGAGCCTCAAGCTGTCCCCCTGGGTAGAGTGCCGTGGCATTATAGCTCACAGCAACCTCCAACTCCTGGGCTCAAGCAAGTCTCTTGCCTCCGCCTCCCAAGTAGCTGGGACCACAGGCGCCCGCCACGAAGCCTGGCCGTTTTTTTGGTTGCAGCCATCATTGTTGTTTGGCGGGCCCGGGCTGGGGATTCGAACCCGCCACCTTAGGTGTATGTGGCTGGCGCCTTAGCTGCTTGAGCCACAGGCACTGAGCCAATACTTTACATTTTTGAGGTGGCACCTGTGGCTCAAGGAATAGGGCGCCTGCCCCATATATGGGAGGTGGTGGTTTCAAACCCAGCCCTGGCCAAAAACTGAAAAAAAAAAAGAAAAAAACCCCAGAACTTTACATTTCTGAGAGATACACAGCAATATTCCACATCTATGATGCCAGATGAACCACTAGCTCAAGGTTGTTCAGTTTCAATTTTATATTACCAGGTGATCCTTTGATGACATCCATGGTATGTTTAAAATATGCTCACAGATTCTTTGATATTCCTCCCTGCAAGGGGGGTTTCAAATTCCCCTCCTCTTAAGTATAGGCTGCCTCAGCTCTAATGAATGGTGTGGTAGTAGAAGTGACAACATGTTACTTCAGCAGAGGGTTTATCGAGGGCATTGTATCTGCTTCCTTGTTCTCTTTTCAATTGTTCACTTTGAGGGAAGGGAGCTGCCACATCATAAGGATGCTCAAACAGCCTTCTGGCCTTCTGCCAACAGCCACGTCCCATCCCAAAGATTCTCTTAGACCTTAAAATATCTGTCAATATGTGTTCTGTGGTTATATCCCTTTCCTGATAATTGCTTTTGTGGTTTTTTCTCCAGTCTTTGGTTATGCTAAGTTGTCTTTGTATTGGCTTAGTAGAGATTTAATTTGGGTTGATGGATTATTCTTTTAATTTTTATGTTTATCCAATTAGATAATCTTACTTTATCTATATTAAATTTTTTAAATTAATTAATATTAAATATTTCTGTGGAATTCCTTTAATTTATTTATTTTTGGTTTTGTTTTGTTTTTTGAGGTAGAGTCTCTGTCATCCTGGGTAGAGCACGCTGGCATCCTAGTTCACAACAACCTCAAACTCCTGGGTTCAAGCAATCCTCCTGCCTCAACCTCCTGAGTAGTTAGGACTATGGGTGCTCGCTACAACCTGGCTAGTTTTTCTGTTTTTAGTAGAGATGGGCTCTTGTTCTTGTTCAGGCTGGTCTCGAATTACTGAGCTCAGGCAAAACACCCACTTCAGTCTCCAGAGTGCTAGGATCACAGGTGTGAGCTAGTGTGCCCAACCAACTTATTTTTTCTTTTTGAGTTGAATGATTGTCTTCTATCTCATTTTCTATAAGTTTTAAGACTGACTTTTTCATAATATGAATCAGGCTACATCACAAATATTTCAATAGGTACTGTTTTCTTTGTGATTACTTTCTAAATAGTCTATTATAGCAGCAAGGTTTTATATAGCAGTTAGTATGTGTTAGTGGTATTCTGAGTGCTTTATTTATTTTTTGTTTTTGAGACAGAGTCTCACTCTTTTGCCCTGGGTAGAGTGTGGTGGCATTATAGCTCACAGCAACCTCAAACTCTTGGGCTCAAGCAATCCTCTTGTCCAAGTAGCCAGGACTACAGACAGGCATCCTCCACAACGCCTGGCTGTTTTTAGAGATGGGGTCTTGCTGTTGTTCAGGCTGGTCTTGAACTCCTAGGCTCAAGGAATGTGCCTGTCTCAGCCTCCCAGAATGTTAGGATTACAAGAGTGAGCCATCATGCCTGGCTTTGCTTCGCATGTTTTTTGTTTGTCTTGAGGCAGTCTCACTTTGTTGCCCTCGGTAGAGTGCCATGGTGTCTCAGCTCACAGCAACCTTAAACTCTTGGGCTCAAGGGATTCTCTTGCCTCAGCTTCCCAAGTAACTGGAACTACAGGTGCCCATCACAATGCCCAGCTATGTCATTGTTGTTTAGCTGGCCTGGGCCAGGTTTGAACCCACCAACCTCAATATATGTGGCCTGCGCCCTAACTACTCACCTGCAGGCACTGAGCCTAAGGGTGTACTGTACCCTTAAACTGACTAAGGAGAATGTTTTTATTAATAAAGTATGCAGGCTACCAAGTTTTAATTTTATATAGCAAAAAAATAGTTAGAAACTAAAAGTGAACTTGGCGTCATAGGAGATTCAAAACACCTTTCTCAACTTTTTTTTTTCTTTGAGACAGAGTTTCAAGCTGTTGCCCTGGGTGGAGTGCTAGCAACGTCAAACTCTTGAAGCAATTATCTTGCCTCAACCTCCCAAGTAGCTGGGACTATAGGCACCCACCACAATGCCCAGCTATTTTTTGGTTGTAGTTGTCATTGTTGTTTGGCAGACTGGGCTGGATTCAAACCCACCAGCTCTGGTATATGTGGCTGGTGCCCTAGCCGCTGAGTTATAGGCACCAAGCCCCTTTGTCAACTTTTGACAGATTAAACAGAGAGGATTTACAAAACAAAATTAGTTTACTCCATATGTTTCATTTAGCGGTTAATTGTGTATAGATAAGTTTATTCCGATTCTTTTAAAATGTCTTGTAACACATTTATTTAAAATCAAAACAAAACAACCCAGGGCACATGGAATATTTCAAGTTCTCTAAAGTGTGTTTACGTGCATCTTGGATTACAGTGAAATCAAGTCCGAAGTTTGAATTGTTTTCTTTTTATCCTTAAAGTCACAGATTTTCTCAGCTTTTGTGCTGGGCCTACTGATGAAACCTCTCTGTATAAAATAAAAGACCACAAGGTAGGAATGGTTGTAGGGGCCTGAACTCTATTAAGGTGTAGATATAGTTAAAAAAAAAAAAAAAAAAAAAAATATATATATATATATATATATAAGGCGCAGGGGCTCATGCCTGTAATCCTAGCACTCTGGGAGGCCGACATCGGTGGATTGCCTGAGCTCACAAGTTTGAGACCACTCTAAGCCAGAGTACGACCCTGTCTCTGAAAGTAGCTGGGCATTGTGGTGGGTGCCTATAGTCACAGCTACTCCAGAGGCTAAGGCAAGAGAATCGCTTGAGCCTAAGAGTTTGAGGTTGCTGTGAGCTGTTACCCACAGTACTCTACTGTGAGTGACAAAATGAGACTGTATCTCAAAAAAAAAAAAAAAAGAAAAAAAATATAGAACCTGGCCCGGCATGGTGACCCATGCTTATAATCCTAGCGCTCTAGGAGGCTAAGGTGGGTGGATTGCTTGAGCTCAGGAGTTGGAGACCGGCCTGAGCAAGAGCCAGACCCTATGTCTAAAAATAGCCAAGGGTTGTGGCAGGTGCCTGTAGTCCTAGTTACTTGGGAGGCAGAGGCAAGAGGATCACCTGGGCCTGAGAGTTTGAGGTTACTGTGAGCTATGATGATGCCATGGCACTATAGCCAGGGTGACAAAGTGAGACTATCTCAAAAAACAAAAGAAACAAAAATATACACACATATATAATACCAGTTGTTGTTTCTAGCTTGCTTCCCTGTAATTACTTACTACTCAGGAGTCACATAGCTGAGGGTCATAAAGATTCTTAGCTTTCTTCATTGCTCCATAGATGACATCACCCTTGTGAAACCTAAGGCTGGTCTTTGCCATATCTTCCAGGCCTTGCATTCTGGAGAAATGGCTGACCCACCAGATCAGTGACCTAGGAACTGACTCAACTGGTCTTAAAATCCCCATCCAAGAAGTGACTCAGCAAAGGAGAGGATTTCTACACCATTGTGATTCCAGACCAAATCTGGCTAATCAGCAGACTCAGTTGCCTAGTCCTTTGCCCACCAAACTATCTTTAAAAACCCTTTCTCCCAAGTTCCAAGAAGAGAGATTTGAAGTTGCCTAGTCCTTTGCCCACCAAACTATCTTTAAAAACCCTTTCTCTCAAGTTCCAAGAAGAGAGATTTGAGAATTTCATCCCATCGCCTCACATGGTGCTTGTAATATTAAACTTTCTCTGCTGTCCTCCTCTTGAGCAGCTGGCAGTGAACCTGGCTGGGCTGTAAAGCTGAGGGGATGATTGTTTCTAGCAGCAGATATTCCATGCAGAATTTCAAAGCCAACTGCCTTCTCTTAGTTCACGCATTTTAAAGAGAACTCTCCTAATTTATGAGGTCATCTGACTTATATAGCCATAAGTACATTGGGGGCAGATAGGATGATTTGGCTAACAGTATACAGTTGTAAGCACATAACCCCCTTCCGGTTCACTGTTCTCTGCACCCTCTTATACCACTAGCTATTTAGTCTGAGTCTCAAAATGAGTTTATTCTCAATATACAGGGTGGCCATAAGGTTTCTGTGCAATTTAAAATACAAAAGTTGCAAAGTCTCTTTTTTTTTTATGGCCAAGTATATTTTTATGTTGACTATAGATTGTCATAGTTTTAATTGCTGTAGATTTTTACAGTGCTTGGATGTATTATTACAATTAATCATTTCTTTATTGTTGGACTCTTGTAGTTTTTCGTTATTAATAATATTGTGCTGAATATCTCCCCCCCCCACACACTTTTTGGCTGGATCTGGGTTTGAACCCGCCACCTCCGGTATATGGGTTGGGCACCGTACTCCTTTGAGCCATAGGCGCTGTCCTGTGCTGAATATTTTAATATATACCATATTTGTCCAATCATTTTCTTAGGATAATCATCCACATGTATAATGGCTATATAAAAGTTTATACATTTTTAAAAAATCTTTGCTGATGTGAAAGACCAAAAAATGTACTATAGTTTAAATTTGTGTTTGGTTATTGGTAAGGTTCATTGGCCATTTGTATCTTTGTGAATTACCTCATTTTTCCATTGAGTGTCCACCTTTTCATTTTTATTTGTAAGACCTTTTTATTAGAATGTTAACTTTTTGTCATATATTTCAGATCTTTTCACTAATTTGTTTCATATATATTTAGTTGATTCATTTCCCTTATAACCATCTCATGAAAGATTGTAACATTTTTATGTAGTCAGATGCTACTGAGACTACTTACCATTTTTAATGTCTGTGTAATATTTCTTTTGAGTTGGGTGTACTATAATTTACTTTATTAGCCTCAAATTTTAGAGGTCTGTCAAGAAAGCTTAAACATGTTATCTGGAACTTTTTCAGTTTTTCTCTCTATTTTCTTGTTTAAGTAGATGCTAACCCTGAAGTGACAATGACAATGCTTCGCTGGATCTATACAGATGAGTTGGAGTTCAGAGAGGATGATGTGTTCCTGACTGAACTGATGAAACTCGCAAATCGGTTTCAGCTACAGCTCCTTAGGGAGAGGCAAGTCATAGCAGATATATTCAAGTACCTCAGATGGTGGTGGCTGAGCTTTAATTATGCCAAGCTCTGGGAAAACAGCTTCTTCTGCTAATGTAAATAACTTTTGCAAGGTGTTCTTTTAAAGGCAATGGCAGGAAAAGAATTTATCTCCCTTTGTGTTATCTTGTAAGCTAAATTTTACTGAAGCTTTTTGATATTCTCTTTCACTGATCTGTTATCAGAGAGTACATATTTATATAAACTGATCAACTGTGATATTCCAGCATCTAAACTCTTGGCTTTCCCTCTGATTCTATTTCCTTTGACATTTATTCTACTTTCTGATATAGCTAGTCAAATGAAGTCCTTGGTCATATTCTCTTTGTTAGAAATACATGAATGCCTAAAGTATACATGAGAGTGTGGTTCAAATAAGCCTCACAGCCAGTGTTTTGGAGAGCTCACTTCATTTAAGTTATTGCTTTTTAAGTTGCCACAGAGATAGCATGCTGTGTTTTTTGTATTGCATTTTATCAGTTGCTCTCCCAAGTTGGCATTTTAGAACAACAGAAAACAAAATGTTCACCAAATGATGTCAGGGAGAATGTCCTGGAACGTCTGTTGGAGATGTAGCTTTTGGTAGTTAGGTTGGTTGATGGAGTGTCTTTTTAAATCATTTACTGATCTTTTGTATTCTCTTGAGTACATAAAAGAATGGCTCTTCTTCTAGGTGGGTGAAGGGATGGTTTTAGCCATCAAGAGTCACTCCACCTCTTGCTATATTGCCCTCTCTGAAGGCATTATAGCTTGAGAGACTTTGCTACCTGGAGCCACTGGCTGTTTTCACTGTGGTGCTATTTTTCCTTTGGAGTGGCCCATTGTACTTCACATGAATTAGCGGTTAGTCTCTGTAATTGATGTGGGCTTGAGTGTATTTTAATATCTAAGTCTGATAACTAAAAGAATAAAAAAAAAACCCAAAAGCCAAGTTCAAGATCTGTAGGCTACATATCATATTTAGGTTATTAGCAAAGCTAACATCACAGTTAACTTTCATGTGTTTGATTTGGTGAGTTTTGAAGTTTTTTTTTTTTTTTTTTTTTTTTACTTCTTCCTCCTGTAGTGATTCTCTTGTCTCCCATGTAGCTGGGATCACAACGTCAGGCTGTTTTTTTTTGTTGTTTGTTTGTTTGGATTTTTTGCAGTTTTTGGCCAGGGCTCTGTTTGAACCCACCACCTCTGGCATATGGGGCCAGCGCCCTACTCCTTGAGCCACAGGCACTGCCCTGATTTGGTGAGTTTTGATGAGAGTGAAATGAGAATCATTTTAATTAGATTGAGTGATTTATGTCTTTATATTTGTTCAGATTTCCTGAGCTTTCTCACATTACCTTGTCAAACTTGCTTATAAATTAAATTGCTTTGATAAAAATGCCCTGGGGTTAGAGTAGTTTAGATAATTGTAATCTGTGTAATGGATTCTTTAATTAAAGTGTTGTTTATTGATCGAGTAGTCTTTGTAAGACATGACCAGATGCGCAATTTTGAATTGTTGGATGTGAGTATTAAGTTGTTATCTGTCATGCCTTTCTTAAGAGCTGGGATGGAAGAGACCCAGGAGTGGATTCAAAACAAATGTTGGATTTTAAAGGGTCACAGGGTGCCCACTGCTGTCTATAGAGGAAATTACACATTTGAGATAGTAACTGAAAGGGCTTTGACAGATGTATGTAGTTTAGTACAAAGCAGGTGTTGCTCATTTCGTAGTGTCGTGATCTCTGTGGTTTTGGAATATTATCACCAATTTGATGGAAGTTTTCTGGGTATTATTAGGAAAATACTCTTTTAAAAAAAATAAAAACAAAAAAGAGAATAAAGTATACGAAAAAATGACAGTTAAGAATATAACTTTTTTTTTCTTTTCTTTCTTTTTTTGAGACAGAGTCTTACTCTGGTGCCCAGGCTAGAGTGCCATGATACCAGCTTAGCTCACAGCAACCTCAAACTCCTGGGCTCAAGGGATCTAACTGCTTCAGCCTCCCAAGTAACTGGGACTACAACGTACTGCCACGTTCCCAGCTAGTTTTTTCTATTTTTAGTAGAAGACTAGGTCTCACTCTTGCTCTGGCTGGTTTTGAACTCCTGAGCTCAGGCAATCCACTGGTCTTGGCCTCCCAGAGTACTGGGATTACAGGTGTGAGATTCGTGCCGGGCCAAGAGTATAATATCTATTCCCTGATTGTAAAAGCATAATACATGTTCACTGTATGATATTTGGAAAATATAGAATGATATAAAGTAAAAAAATCATCTGTAATTCATTGTATTTTTTTCTTTCAGTAATTTTCTGTATCTTACATACACTCAAGATTGATATGAAAACTAGACAGGAGTTTGTGGGTAACTGAAATATAAGCTTGATTTTGTACTTTAAAAATTAGGTTTATTATTTTTATTCATCTGTATCTTTTCTGTGCTCTAAGATTAAAAAATTTATTAATAACAACAACAACAAAAATTCCCTTCAGGGAAAAGTTAGTGTGTTTTGCTACTTTTCAAAGAGAAGGTATGAGCCAGGAATCTAAATTTTCAAATAAGATTTCATGTTCTTTGGTTGTGTGAATCATGTTAATTACTATTTATAGCATATCCAAATGGCAAAGGGCCCTCTGGGGATCCTAGAATTAGTGACAGTGAAGTGTCTGCCAGTTTTTTTGTTTTTGTTTTTGTTTTTTTTGAGACTAGAGAGTCTCACTATGTCGCCCTCAGTAGAGTGCTGTGGCATCACAGCTCATAGCAACCTCAAACTCTTGGGCTTAAGCAATTCTCTTGTCTCAGCTCCCAAGTAGCTGAGACTACAGGTGCCCACCACAATGCCTGGCTATTTTTTTTGTTGCAGTTATTGTTGTTTAGCTGGCCCAGGCTGGATTCCAACCTGCCAGTTTGGGTGTATGTGGCCGGCACCTTACCCACTAAGCTATAGGCGTCACCAGTGTCTGCCAGTTTTAAGAAAGGTCTATCCTTGTGAAAAATATTTGAGTTCCTTAATACAGTGTCACTTTGTGCAAAGGAGGATAATGGGATTTTCAGACTTTTAGCCTTTGTCTGTAAAAGTGCTTTGTAAATGTGAGTCATTATTTCCCTGAGATCATACTGTGTGTTAGGCTGCTTGGTAGTAGGATGTTAATGAATACTTGTTGTAAAGTGGGAAGAAGCGGATTTTTTCTAATAGAATGCTCTGATTTTATAGCTGAGCTCACAGTGACTCTGTCAAACCTTGCTATGGTGTGTATATGAGTTTGAGGAGCCAATGGTTCACAAAACTGAGATTTAGAAATATAATGTTGTTATACATAGCTTATTATTCTTATTTATTATTATATTAACCTATTTAGATATTACATAGAACAACTTGATTTAAAAAAATACCTTGAGACAGATGCTTTCTTATACCAAGTTGGCTATGTTAGTTCAAAACAAAGCAAAGCACTGGGTCTTTGTGTAAAATAGGTTCCTGCATTTACTGCTAGATGGAAAGGGGGTCCAAGATTATATTCTTGTACCTCTGGTAAGACCCTATTTGTGAGATTTTGAAAGTTTATTCTTCATCTTTTCCAGGTCTTTCTTAGGACCTTGTTCTTTCCTCCCCATCGCTCACTCCCAAGGACGTTGTCCACTTTTGTTATCTCAGGCTCACCTGTTAAGGTTGTGAATTATCTGTTGGCCAGTTATTATTTATAATAGGACTGGAATCCATTAATATCAGTTATTAAATTACATAATTTCAAGGCTTGGTGTGGTGGCTCACACCTGTAATCCTAGCACTCTGGGAAGCCAAAGCTGTAGATTGCTTGAGGTCAGAGGTTTGAGACCAGCCTGAGCTGGAGCAAGACCCTGTCTCTAAAAATAGCCGGGTGTTGTGATGGGTGCCTGTAGTCCCGGCTACTCCAGAGGCTGAGGCAAGAGAATCGCTTGAGCCCAAGAGCTTGAGGTTGCTGTGAGCTGTGACAGCAAGGCACTCTACCATGGGCAACAAAATGAGACTCAGTCTCAAAAAAAAAAATTACATAATTTCCTTTTATACTTATTCTATTTTTCCTTAGTAAAGGAATTTCAGGCCTTAGAGAAGGGAATAGCTAAGAGAGAGACTACATACTTAAGGGCATACCTATTATGTACATCATACTGTGCTAAGTATAGCTAATTTTCCTCATCTTGAAAACACACATACCTCTGAAATAGAGCATCATCTTTACCTTCTAGAGTAAATGGGCACAGAGCTCAAGTAATTTGACCCCTAAAATATAGTGGATCTCAACACAGGTCTTTCTACTTCATAGTTCATTTTATTCTCTCTACTACATCCTGCCTTTGTAGTCAGAAAAGAGTTTTTGTAGGGGTTATGGGAATTAATGGTGGGTTGTCAGAAAATCTCCTAAAGACACATTAGGAGATTGCCGCAGCTGTGGCTGCCTTTGGGATGAACCTGATTTGTAAGAAGATGTGGAGGCAAGGGGGATGAAAGATCATGCCATGACTGTCTCTCCCCTATAGGCCTGGTTTTGTGGGAGACTCACTAAGGTTTCCAGGACTTCTGGGGTTAGAGGAATCATGGGTCTCTCCGGTGCTCTGTCTTGAAGCTAGGAAGCAGTGCCTGCTCTGTGTTATGAAATCTCTCTTTGCTTGCTTGTGGCTCTCTTTTCCCTGAGGTGTAGTTGATGTTCTCTTAGTGATTCTGAAAGGGTCCTGTTGTTACCTGGCTTTATGGGGAACAACCATTGTAGGCAATTTTTCTCAGTTTTGGTTACTCTGGTTTTGTTGTTGTTGCTATAACAGAAATAGGATTTATGTGTGTGTGCATGATTCTTTTTTTTTTTTTTTTTTTTTGAGATACTCTGTCTCCCTGGGTAGAGTGCCATGGCATCATAGCTCATAGCAACCTCAAATTCCTGGGCTCAAGTGATCCTTTTGCCTCAGCCTCCTGAGTAGTTGGGACTATAGGCTCCTTCCATGATGCTCAGCTAACTTTTCTTGTAGAGGATGCCAAGAGTCAGACGACCTTTGAGCAAGATGATTTATAGCTGAGGGGTGGACTCTTGGGCGACTTGTCCACAGGAGCTCCTTATGGAGAAAGAGCCTGTGCCCTTAGCACATAGTCATTGTTAATTACTCCCCCTTACCTGTATTATTCCGTCTCATTAAAGGCTGGTGCAGAGGTTGCTTGGGGCTACCCGGAAAGTAAGGGCTAGCCTATCTCCCACAAGCTTGTACTTCTAATCTGTGTCTCGCCTGGTTCCTTCCTGCAGTAACCAAGACCTGGGCCATAGGGGCTCAACGGGTTGCGACATTTTCTATTTTTAGTAGAGATGGGGTTTCACTCTTGCTCTGGCTGGTCTCAAACTCCTGAGCTGAAGAGCCCCTCCTGCCTTGGCCTCCCAGAGTGCTAGCATTCCAGGCATGAGCTATCACGCCTGGCTGATGGTGTAATTCTTAACTGTTTCTATGTATTATATTCTGGGTAGATTTTTAAAATATAGATTTACTGAGTTTATAATTCACACATCAATCATACAAATTCATCTTTGGATAGGACTTTTTAGGAGGTATTAATTTATTGAGGTATAGAACTTAATATTTGAAACAATTTTTAAGCCACATTTTTTGCGTAGTAGAGTTGTGCTAGCGGGAACTACAGAAGTAGCTCATGTAATTACATGTTAAACAACTGAAGTTGGTCCATTGCGATTCTACAGTTAACTTGTGTATAAGATCACTTAATTACATATGCTTAGTATATAGTAATTATACTATAATTAATTTTTTTTTTTTGGTAGAGACATAGTCTCACCTTATCGCCCTCAGTAGAGTGCTGTGGCATCACACAGCTCATAGCAGCTTCCAACTCCTGGGCTTAGCCTCCCGAGTAGCTGGGACTACAGGCGCCCACCACAATACCCAGATTTTTTTTTTTTTTTTTTGCAGTTTGGCCGGGGCTCGGTTTGAACCCACCACCCTCAGTATATGGGGCTGGTGCCCTGTCCACTGAGCCACAGGTGCTGCCTACTATAATTGATTATTATATGCTTAGTAAATTTATTTGTAGGTTATTTTGATTCTGACCAGAACTGAGGAGTAAAATATCATAATGAAATTCTAGTATTTTTAAAATATTGAAGCCCTGCCATATTTATTCATAGCTACTTTGCTTAATCTTATACTGTGTATTACAGTGCTATTGGACATAGCCAGCCAAAAGACATATTATTGCTTTGGTTTGTTCATTTATGAATATGTTTATCCTAATAATACCATTCATAATTAATATTCTTCTATAGATGCGAGAAGGGTGTTATGTCTTTGGTGAATGTCAGGAACTGTATTCGCTTCTACCAGACTGCAGAGGAACTGAATGCCAGCACACTGATGAACTATTGTGCAGAAATCATTGCAAGCCATTGGGTGAGTGATGGTTGAGGAGTGTGACTAAATTAGCTTCAGGGTCAATCAGAAGACTTAGTATTGGGAGTTGGTTCTGTGGAAAGTTAACTCTGTGGCATCTAGTTTTCCATTATTACAAAATGTAGAATAAGTAGTCGGACTAGAGATCTGTGAGACTGTTTTCTTTTCTTTTTTTTTTTTTTTTTTGACAGAGTCTCAACTTGTCGCCCTTGGTAGAGTGCTGTGGTGTTACAGCTCACAGCAACCTCAAACTCTTTGGCTTAAGCAAATCTCTTGCCTCCACCTCCCAAGTAGCTGGGACTACAGGCGCCTGCCTTAACACCGGTTATTTTTTTTGTTGCAGTTGTCGTTGTTTTAGCTGGCTGGGGCTGGGTTCAAACCCACCATCCTCAGTGTTTGTGGCCAGTGCCCTGCCCACTGAGCTATAGGCACCGCCTGTGAGACTGTTTTCAGCTCTGAAAGTCTGGTAGTTCTAGGATTTCAGACTGGAGGGGCAGAAGATACTGCAGGTTCAGAAACAGGTTTGGAAGGAAGGGCATTTACCTTAGCCCTTTATCCATGGAAGGTACAGAGTCTTAGGAGTTGGGTGCCACTCTGGGGCTAGCAGGACCTATGGTACTAAGCAGCACCACTTCAGAGCTTTCCCTCACTCTCTCCCATCAGGTGGAGACCAGTATTAAATTTGAATTTGTTTTTCTGAGGTTGTTTTCATCATAAGCAACAGTTTTTAAGATTTCTTTGTTCCTTTTTTTTTTTACATTTTTGAAAAATCGGCTAGTGCTGTTTTGTGTTAGTTTCTGCAAATAATTTGGTGTTCAACGACATTGTAAGAAGAATTTCAGAAAAAGTGGCTAAAAGAACTGGATTTTAATGAATTTAAACAGGTTTGATAAGCTTTCTGCTAAAACAGTTTGAAATATAGAGATCTGTGATAGCCAAGTGTGAGTCAAAGGAGTGAATTGTTTATAGAAGGTATAAGTCTATAGTTGCCATCTTTGTAGGGAGAGAGGATTCTCTTCTCATGTGGAGGGCTCACTGAGAGTCATAGTAGAGCTGTGGTAATGAGCACAGGCTTGGGAAGTAGACCTGTTGGTTTCAGATCTGCACTTGGCCCTTTATGTCCTATCTGAACTTGTGCTGCCTTAAGCACACTTTAGCCTCCTTAAGCTTTCCTTTTTTCATTTGTAAAATGGTGATGATGATAGTACCTACCTCAGGGTTTTTGTGAGGATTAAATGAGTTGGGAAATGTTAGGCCTTAAAAGTAGATCCTGGCACATTCTAAGGGCTAGTTGTCATTGCTTTGTATGTTCTATCTGTTCTGCTTTCTACACATACAAAGGGCTTAATAAATGACAATTTTTGTTATTTTAATTTTTTCTACTTTTTATTATGTTATTAATTCTTAGGATGACTTACGAAAGGAGGACTTCAGTAGCATGAGTGCCCAGTTATTGTACAAAATGATCAAATCCAAGACGGAGTACCCATTACATAAGGCTATCAAAGTGGAAAGAGAAGATGTGGTCTTCCTTTATCTGATTGAAATGGATTCACAGGTATTACAGCTACTTTTCCCATTTTTTATGTCTTTTCCCAAAACTATAATGCAGTTATATTTCCTCTGTGATGTTCCTCACTTTCTTCTTAACTACTACTGGCACAGTATTTATCTATTTATTTATGTATTTATTTATTTATTTGAGACAGAGTCTCAACCTGTTGCCCTGGGTAGAGTGCTGTGGCATCATAGCTCATAACAACCTCCTACCCTTGAGCTCAAGTGTCCTCTTGCCTCAGTTTTTCTGTTTAGTAGAGACAAGGTCTCGTTTTTGCTTAGGCTGGTCTCAAACTCAGGAGCTTCAAGCAGTCCACCTGTCTCAGCCTCCCAGAGTGTGCTAGGATTACAGGTGTGAGCCACTATGCCCAGCTAGGAACAGTCTTTTTTTTTTTTTTTTTTTTTGTAAGAGACAGGGTCTCACTTTGTCACCCTCGGTACAGTGCCACGGTGTCACAGCTCACAGCAACCTCCAGCTCTTGAGCTTAGGTGATTTTCTTGCCTCAGCCTCCTGAGCAGCTGGGACTAGAGGCACCCGCCACAACCCCAGGCTATAGGCACAGTCTTACAGTCTTTAATGTACACATTTCTACTCATAGTTTCTTTAAGGGAGTCTGGAGTTTTTCTGTCATGCCCCAGAAAACTCTTTGGCTCAGCCCATTGCCCAATTTCAAAGATACTTGCATGCTATTAGGCAGTTGTTATGGCAGCACCTACCTTCCAGGTGTCAAAATCTACATTATTTGTTTTCTTTTTTTGAGGTAGAGCCTCAAGCTGTCACCCTGGGTAGAGTGCTGCGGCATCACAGCTCACAGCAACCTCCAACTCCTGGGCTCAAGGGAGTCTCCTGTCTGCCTCCCAAGTAGCTGGGACCACAGGTGCCGGCCACAACGCCTGGCTATTTTTTGGTTGCAGCTGCCATTGTTGTTGTTTTGGTGGGCTCCATCTGGATTCGAACCTGCCACCTTAGGTGTATGTGGCTGGTGCCTTAGCCACTTGAGCCATAGGCGCCGAGCCTATCTCAAAGTTCTTAAAAGTTCCTTTTGGCTCAGCACCTGTAGCTCAAGCAGCTAAGGTGCCAGCCACATACACCAGAGCTGGTAGATTTGGATCCAGCCTGGGTCTGCTAAACAACAATGACAACTACAACCAAAAAATAGCCGGGCATTGTGGTGGGCACCTATAGTCCCAGCTACTTGGGAGGCTGAGGCAAGAGAATTGCTTAAGTCCAAGAGTTGGAGGTTTCTGTGAGCTGTGATGCCATGGCACTCTACCCAGGGTGACAGCTTGAGACTCTGTCTCAAGAAAAAAAAAAAAAGTTCCTTTTGCCATGTAGGGTGACATACATACATATTCAAAGGTTCTGGGATTAAGACATGGATTTTTTTTGAGGGTAGGGCTATTACTTTGCCTACTACACTGCCTTAAAAGAAATTCAGTTGGTAATCCTAGCACTCTGAGAGGCCTAGGCAGGTAGACTGCCTGAGTTCAGGAGTTCAAGACCAGTCTGAGCTCACAGGTTTGAGATCAGCCCGAGGAGAGGACCACTTGAGCCCAAGAGTTTGAGGTTGCTGGGGGCTATGATGCCATGGCACTCTACCCAGGGTGACAGCTTGAGACTCTGTCTCAAATAAATAAATAAATACTGTGTCAGTAGTAGTTAATAAATACTGTGCCAGTAGTAGTAGTTTTTTGGACTCTGTCTCAAAAAAAAAAAAAAAAAAGAAAAAAGAAAATTCAATTGCTCTTGGCAGATGGGAGTGAAATATGTTTTATCCTGGGAGTCCACTATGTAAGGAAACATTGAACTGCTAGGAGGAATTAGATAGTTAAGCCACAGACTTCCACGAAAACATTTACTATAAAGCTCCTTGAACCTCTTCTTTGGTAGTTATGCTCTTCAGCACTCTATCTACATTTCCTCTGTGGTCCTTACATTGACTACTATGTTGTTTACATTTGTTTTTTGGTTTTTTGAGATGAGACCTCACTCTGTCCCCCCGGATTAAGTATTGTGGCGTCATAGTTCACAGCAACCTAAAACCTTTTGGCTCAAGTGATTCTCTTGTCTCAGCCTCCTTAGTAGCTGTGACTGCAGGTGCCCACCACAATGAGGGGTTAGTTTTTCTGTTTGTAGAGACTGGGTCTCGCTTTGAACTCTTGAGCTCAAGCCATCCACCTGCCTCGGCCTCACAGAGTACGAGGATTACAGATGTGAGCCACTGTGCTCAACCTGTGGCGTATATTTGTTCTGTGATCCCCATTAATTTTGTGGTCCCTGAAAGTATGTGCCCTGAAGAGGTCTGATAGAAGTTTGTGAATAAAGTTGGATTTGGAAAGTAAACAGTGTCAGGGCTTTTAAATTTGACATTTGTATAAAATGATATTTAAGGGTCAATGTGGAAGAAAGTAAAATAGGTTGCATATTGGCTTGGTGCCTGTGGCTCAAGTGGCTAAGGCGCCAGCCACATACACCTGAGCTGGTGGGTTCGAATCCAGCCTGAGCCCACCAAACAACAAAGACAGCTGCAACCAAAAAATAGCCAGGTGTTGTGCCGGGCGCCTGTGGTCCCAGCTACTTGGGAGGCAGAGGCAGAAGACTTGCTTGAGCCTATGAGTTGGAGGTTGCTGTGAGCTGTGATGCCACAGTACTCTACCCAGGGGAATAATAGCTTGAGGCTCTGTCTCAAAAAAAAAAAAAATAGGTTGTATTCTTTACTGACTAGGTGCTAATTTACAAACTTATCTGTGTAGCTCCCTGGGAAGCTGAATGAAGTGGATCATAATGGAGATCTTGCATTAGATCTAGCCCTTTCACGACGGCTAGAGAGTATTGCCACCACGCTCGTTAGTCACAAAGCTGATGTGGACATGGTAGACAAGAATGGCTGGAGCTTGTTACATAAAGGAATCCAAAGAGGTAGGAAGAAGTGTATTTTATATTTTTCTCTGCAAGCAATTTTATATAGTAATTTTTGAAAATTCTCTGAGTCTGATCCAAAAATTCCCAAAGGCATGGTCTATATTCATAGGCCACATGATTTAGAATTTGTGATCATTGGGTCAGAGGAAGAACTCAAGAGCTATCGCCTGAGCTTTGTTAGTTTGACTATTCACAGTGCCAAAAGGGCCCCAGGAAGAAATGCTAAAAGGATGGTACTTTGTGACAAAGTAGCTTTGACCTTTAAGCATTTATGTTTGCCTGTTCAACAGATCATGCTGTAGGAATTGAGCTAGAAAGATTTTACTTTTGTACCTTAGCATAAACACAAGGAAGGTATCAAAACCACAAATGTTTCAAGTATTTCTGGATTCAGATTTGCAGACTAGACTTTTATCATGGCACAGTGGTAGTTTCATTCTGTTCTAGGAAAATTATTTGACTTGTAGCTATATTTTGAGTACATTGTTGGTAGAAGGAAAAATATGGAAATGGTAGAATTGAGATCAAAACATTTTAATCTTGGCTTGGCACCCATAGCACAGTGGTTATGGCGCCAGCCACATACACCAAAGCTGGAGGGTTCAGACCCAGCCCAGGCCACTTAAGCCAGCTAAGCAACAATGACCACTGCAACAGAAAAATAGCCGGGCGTTGTAGTGGGTGCCTGTAGTCCCAGCTACTTGGGAGGCTGAGGCAAGAGAATCACTTAAGCCCAAGAGTTGGAGGTTGCTGTGAGCTATGATGCCACAGCATTCTATTGAGGGTGACATAATGAGACTCTGTCTCAAAAAAAAAAAAAGGCTTGGTGCTCATAGCTCAGTGAAGAGTGAAGAGGGTGCTTGCCACATACACTGAAGCTGCCAGGTTCGAGCCTGGGCTGGGCCTGCTAAACAACAATGATAACTGCAACCAAAAAATAGCTGGGCGTTGTAGTAGGCGCCTGTACTCCCAGCTACTCAGGAGGCTGAGGTAAGAGAATTGCTTAAGCCCAAGAGTTTGAGGTTGCTGTGAGCTGTGATGCCATGGCAGTCTACCAAGGGCGACATAGTGAGACTTTGTCTCAAAAAAATATATATATTTTTAATATATATAAATATATACATGTATATTTTTAATATACATAAATATATTTATATGTACATAAAAATACACATTTTTTTTGAGACAGAGTTTCATTTTGTCACCCTCAGTAGACAGAATGACGCCCTCAGCATCAAAGCTCACAGCAACCTCCAATTCCTGGGCTTAGGCAATTCTCTTGCCTCAGCCTCCCGAGTAGCTAGGACTATAGGCGCCTGCCACCACACCCAGCTATTTTTTTTTTACAGTTAGGCTGGGGCTGGGTTCAAACCCGCCACCCTTGTTATATGGGGCCAGTGTCCTACCCACTTAGCCACAGGCACCATCCCCAAAATATTTTAATCTAATGAATTACCTATTCATGGAGCAAAAAAAATAGTTTTTTGTTTTGTTTTTTTCCATGAGCATTTTAACTCCTAAGTCCCACTGGATCCTGCTGACTCTACTTTGTGATCCTCACTTTTGATAGAGTGAGAGTTTATGTAGAGGTAGAGTTGCAGTGTGGAATGAAAGTGTTCAAAAATGTCAAAGCCTTAATTTATTAGAGGGATAGTTGACTTGATTGAAGTACTTTGCTGTGGCCACTCTGTTGTTTTATACATGTGGACATCAAAGACAAAACATACCAGTTTTACCATATCTTAATTGTGTATTTATTTTGCCTTTCCGATGATGCATCCTTTTTTTTTTTTCTTGAGACAGAGTCTCTCTGTGACATCCTCAGTTAGAGTACTGTGGCGTCACAGCTCACAGCAACCTCAGACTCTTGGGCTTAAGCAATTCTCTTGTCTTCAGCCTCCCAAGTAGCTGGGACTACAGGTGCCTACCACAATGCCCGGCTGTTTTCTTTTGTTGTTGTTTCAGTTGTTATTGTTGTTTAGCTGGCCCTGGCCAGGTTCAAACTCTCAGCCTTGGTGTATGTGGCCAACACCTCAACCACTGTGCTACGGACACCAAGCCTGATGATGCATTCTCATACTGTTACTGTGTATTCTTCAATTTTGCCTTTAACAAATTGATTCTAGGCTCGGCGCCTGTGGCTCAAGCGGCTAAGGTGCCAGCCACATACACCTAAGGTGGCAGGTTCGAATCCCCAGCCCAGGCCCACCAAACAACAATGATGGCTGCAACCAAACAATGGCGAGGCGTTGTGGCGGGCGCCTGTAGTCCCAGTTACTTGGGAGGCTGAGGCAGGAGACTCGCTTGAGCCCAGGAGTTGGAGGTTGCTGTGAGCGTGATGCCATGGCACTCTACCCAGGGGGATAGCTTGAGGCTCCGTCTCAA
>CAUYTI010110865.1:0-28758 GCA_963575145.1 Galago senegalensis
CTTTATAGAGATCCTTCACCTCTTTTGTTAGGTATGTTCCTAAGTATTTCAATTTCTTTGGGACTATGGTAGAGAGAATTGTATCTTTAACCTCTCATCTTGGCTGTTGTTGGCATATACAAAAGCAACTGACTTGTGGACATTGATTTGTTAGTGGCTAGAACTTCCAGCACTATGTTAAATAGTAATGGTCACAGAGGACAACCTTATCTAGTTCCAGTTCTAAGAAAAAAAGCTTTCATTTTTACTCCATTTAGTAAAATATTAGCTGTGGGTTTGTCATAGATAGCTTTGATCAGTTGAAGAAATGTGCCAGCTATGCCTATACTCCTCAGTGTTCTAATTAGAAAAGGATGCTGGATTTTATTGAATGCTTTTTCTGCATCTATTGAGAGGACCATATAGTCTTCGATTTTACTTCTGTTGATATGTGAAAAATGTTTATAGACTTACATATATTAAATCAGCCTTGCATCCCTGGGATGAAACCTACTTAATCATGATGTATTTTTGATAATAAGCTGTCATCTATTGGCTAGAATTTTGTTGAGAATTTTTGCATCTATGTTCATTAGTGAAATTGGTCTGAAATTCTCCTTTTTAGTTGGATCTTTTCCTGGTTTTGGTATCAGATTGATGTTTGCTTCATAGAACGTGTTGGGGAAGATTCCTTCCTCCTCAATTTTTTGGAATAATTTCTTCTTTATAGGGATAAGCTCTTCTTTGAAGATCTGATAGAATTCTGGTGTGAAGCCATCCAGACCAGGAAATTTTTTTGTTGGGAGATTTTTTATTGTTTCTTTGATCTCAGTGCTTGAAATTGGTCTGTTCAGGAGATCTATTTCATCTGGGCTAAGTCTGGAGAGAGGGTGTCATTCCAAATATTGATCCATTTCTTTCACATTGTCAAATTTCTGGGAATGAAGTTTCTGGTAGTATTCAGAGATAATCTCTTGTATCTCTGTGGCATCTGTTATTATTTCCCCTTTATCATTTCTGATTTAGGTTACTAGAGATTTTACTTTTTCATTTCTGGTAAGTTTGGCCAAAAGTTTATCTATTTTATTTATTTTTTCAAAAAAACAACTCCTTGTTTCATTAATTTTCTGCATGATTATTTGTTTTCAATTTCATTAATTTCTGATTTAATTTTGGATATTTCTTTTCTTGTGCTGGATTTAGGCTTAGATTGTTCTTCTTTTTCCAATTCCATCAGATGGCTTGTGAGTTTGTTGACATGCTCTCCATCTGTTTTTTGAATGTAGGCTTCTAAAACAATAAGTTCCTCTCAGGACTGCTTTTGCTGTATCCCATAGGTTTTGGTAGCTTGTGTCTTCCTTGCTGTTATGCTTAAAGAAGTTAATAATTTACTTTTTTATTTCTTCCTGCACACAACTTTCATTCAGCATAAGGTTGTTTAACTTCCATGCCTTTGTGTGAGATTGAACATTTTTGATGGAGTTGAGTTCCACTTTTAGTGCCTTGTGATCTGAGAAGATGCAAGGTAGCATTTCAAGAATTTCAATTCTTTTGATTCTGTTGAGGTTTGTTTTGTGTCCTAGGATATGATAAATTTTGGAGAATGTTCTATGGGATGATGAGAAGAATGTATATTCTTTATCTTTGGGATGAAGTGTTCTACATCCGTCTATCAAGCACAGTTGTTCTAGGGTCTCATTTAAATCTCTAATATCTTTGTTTAATTTCTGTTTAGAGGGTCTGTCCAGCTCTGAGAGAGAGTGTTAAAGTCCCCTGTTATTAGTGTGTTATAGGATATCATATTGCTCAGACTGAGTAAGGTCTGTTTCAAGAATCTAAGAGCATTTAAATTGGGTGCATAAATATTTAAAATTGAAATGTCTTCTTGTTGTAATTTTTCCTTGACCAATATGAAGTGACCATCATTGTCTTTTTTGACTGTGGTTGCTTTAAATCCACATGTATCTGAAAATAAGATTACAACCTCTCTTTTCTTTTGATTTCCATTTGCCTGAAAAATTGACTGCCAACCCTTAACTCTGAGTTTTAATTTGTCTTTTGATGTGAGGTGTGTTTCCTGCAGACAGCAAATAGATAGCTTGTGTTTTTTAACCCAATCAACCAATCTATGTCTCTTTAGTAGGGAATTCAAGCCGTTGACTTTTATTGAGATGTTGATAAGTGTGGTAGCCTTCTCTTCAGTTTATTTTGTGAAAGACCATTGCTTAGTTTTGTCTTTTGCGTTATTGTGGAAACTAGGTTCTGTCCTTTAATTTCTAGGTGTTTACTCTGCTGAAGGTCCATTGTGATGGTCAGTGTGTAGAACAGGTTGAAATATCTCCTGTAAAGCTAGTCTTATTGTGGCAAATTTCCTCAATGTTTGCATATAAAAGATTTGATTTCCTCCATCAATTTTAAAGCTTAACTTAGGGGGTTATAGAATTCTGGACTGGAAATTGTTCTATTTAAGTAGATTAAAGATAGATGACCATTGTCTTCTGGCTTGAAAAGTTTCATTAAGGATGTCCGTGGTCACCCTGATAGATTTGCCCCTGTAGGTCAGTTGGTGCTTACTCCTGGCAGTTTACAAAATTTTTTCCTTTCTCTTGACTTTAAATAGTTTCGTCACTATGTGCCTTGGATAAGCTCTATTGGAGTTGAGGCGACCAGGGGACCAGTATCCCTCTGAAAGGAGTATGTCAAAATCTTTGGTGATATTTGGGAAGTTTTTATTTATAATATTCTCTAGAATGGCTTTCATTCCTCTGGGGCATTCTTCTTCCCTCTCAGGGATACCTATAACTTGTATGTTTGAATGCTTCTTAGAGTCCCATAATTTTGTCAGTAAACATTCTGCTTTCTCTCTCTTCTTTTCTCCCTCTTTAACTATCTGAGTTATCTCAAAAGCTTTATCCTCAACCTCTGAGATTCTTTCTTCTGCATGGTCTAATCTGTTGTTGATACTTTCTATTGCACCTTTAGGTTCCCTAATTGACTGCTTCAGTTCCTTCAGCTCTGCTATATCCTTTTTATATTGTTTGTATCATTAATCTCTTATTTGATTCTGTTTTGGGATTGTCTTTTGGTTATTTTACACTTTATCAGCAATTTCCCTCATTGTTTCCATCATTTCCTTCATTGTTTTCATCGTCTGTAGTCTAAATTTCCTTTCTGTCCTTTGTAACATTTCTTTATAAGAGGAATCCTCTGCTGTAGCTACCTCACAATCCCTAGAAGGGGTTACTCTGAATTGGTATTTCATGTGGCCAGGATTTTTCTGCTGATTCTTCTTCATGAGTGCTTTCTTGTATCTAATTTCCTTAGCTTAATTTTCCTTTCACTTCTTCTTGCTTTTTAAATAACTGTGCCTCTGGCCTAAAGTTTTAATGAGTCCTTTTGGTATGGGACTAGAAGGATGAGAAGATTGAAGAGCAGGAAGGGAAAAAAAATTTTAAAAAGAAAGAAAAAAAGAGGAAAAAGAGGGAGCAAGTAAAAAGAAATATTGACAAAAAGAAGAAAGGACTAAAAAAAGGAAACAGAAGGAATATAGGTTTATAGACGGGTACTATGACCCAACCTTAAAAACCCCCACCCCTGGGGGTACTGGGATGGGTAGTTCCCTTCAAGTTAACAGCTCTTTGCCAGCCAGATCAGACACAGTATTCCACCTTCACCAGGTATAGAGGAAAGACAAAAGTACTATAAATCAAACCAAAACAAATAAGCAAAAACCCTTATGGGATAAAATTGGGGGGAAAAACTAATAATAGGGCAGAAACACTGACAAAAATGAAATTCTAATTGTTAAAGAAGGCAAAAATGGAATATTGTATTTAAACTAGATTAGTGAAAAAAAGGGAGAAAAAAGAAAAAACATATGTACCCTTATAAGATAAATCATAGGCATGATCCCTGCAACCCCCCTCCCTTCACCCATTCTCCCCCCTTCCCTTCCCCCTCTCTCCCCTTTCCTCATATTCTTGGACAAAAATTGGGTTATAGCTTTTCTATGATGGCTAACAGTTAGTTTCATAATAGGGTTGAGTACATTAGATACTTTTTCTTCCATTCTTGAGATACTTTGCTAAGAAATGTCAAGAAAAAATGTTGAAATTAAGAAAAAAATAAACACCCAAATCAAACAATCAAGCAGTATATATATCCTGCTGAGTGTTGTCCGGGCAACAAGTGATCTTCTGAGGTATGAGAAGAACAGTATTGATAATAGCTGTTCAAGATGGCAAATGGAGGTCTCTGCTTGTCTCTCAGACCCTACCAGCTTGGGAGTCTAAACATCTCCTTGGCCCACTTAAAAGACACTCCAAACTATGAACCTTGGTGAAGCAGAAGCTTTCCAAGAAAAGCCCTTATGGCTGGGATCTCTCCTGGTGTCGCTGCCTGCTTATCCAGTGTGCTAAATCCAGACTTCCTCCATGCCCCTGAAGGCCGAAGCTATTAGTCTAACAAACACTTGGATCTCTGCACTTCCCTAGCATCTCAGTCCCCACCTTTGGGCAGGTCAGGCACTAAATTACTTGGCCAAGGTCTCCTGGTAGATCTTGGCACTGCAACAGGCAGGAGCAGCTCCCCCACAGTAGCTGTGCAGGCAGCCCATAACTGAATGATATTAGCCCACTCTGGCTCAGTGGTTCAGTCCAGGGCCCCAGACAATGCCCAAAGTCATCTGTACACCTGCCTAAGATCTCCCAAGCCAGTTTAATCGAGTGCCTAAGTCCAAAAAAACCAAAAAAGCCCACAGGTAGAGCTTTTCCTGCTTGTAGTCTCGCTGTTGCTATGGTTACTACAACTGTGGTCAGCCTCCAACTGAACAAACGCACCCACCAGTTGCCAGTTTTCCATCACTTCTATCCTCCTCATGGGGTCCAGAAGTCTCTCACTGACTTCCTGTGTCACCAAAGGGAAACCTCTGGGCAAAACCCACCAGCCAGAGATGCCTGGAGTCTTCTCTCCCAACTCTCACTGTGCCTGGCTATACAGAAGCTGCTACTCGGCCGCCATCTTGGAATGGAATGTCTACCTCTATATCTTTTCCTAAACCTCTATCACTGTTCTTATAATGGTCAAGCAAGCACTACACAGTCTGGTCCTTTTTCCTTTCAGTCCTGATTTCTTTGATTCTATCCAGGTCACACGTACTAGTCACACTATCCTCCTTGGTGTCCTTCTCATTCTAAGCATACTGCCAGCGTAGGGCTTCCTCTTCACCCCACTCCAAAGTTCTCCCCCTGCAGGAGAGAACTTCCTCAAATACCCACATGTCTCCTTCTAATACCTTCAGGTCTGTCTGCAAATGTCAATTTCTCAGGGAGGTTTTCCTGACCCTCATTTTTATTTTTTTTATTAAATCATAGCAGTGTACATTAATACTACCATGGGGTACAGTGTACTGTTTCTATATGCAATTTGAAATACTTTCATCCAACTGGTTAACATAGCCTTCATGTCTTTTTCTTAGTTATTGTATTAAGACATTTATACTCTACATTTAGAGAGATTCACATGTACCCTTATAGTAAGGTGCTAGATTTTAACATTGGTAAAGCAGGACACCATTGAGGGTGGGGCGGGGCCTGGGGGTGGGGCCTAACAACAATGCAAACTTTGATAAGCAGTTCTCAATAATCAGTTCTCAACAATTTTTTGTTATTATTAAAGTTTAACATTATAAAATTAACAAAAATAATATAAAATGCATATCCTGGCGAAATAGCCACATGGCAGTCAAAAACCATATATTCCCTTCCTGTTCTCCCGTGTTCCCTAGCTTGATGTGCATTCTTTCCAAAAAATGGGGGGCTTTTTAAAAATACCACAGGATGCAGGACAAATTGTTAAAAATCGGGACTGTCCCACCAAAAGCAGGATGCCTGGTCACCTTACTCTAGAGGGGGGGCTACTTGTTTGTTCCAGACAGTTTGGCTCCTTCTGAGCTAATTATCCTTGCCTAGAAACAAGGGAGGGAGCCAGTCTCCTTCTGATACCTTGCCCAGGAGGGGAGTAGGGAGTTTACATTAGCCTTTTCATTTCCAAATGGAGTTACATTAACCTTTTCAGCAGCTGAAAACTGTATATTCTCTTCCCATTCTCCTGCTGTTTCCTAACTTGTCATGCATTCTTTTCAAAAATTGGGACTTTTTTAAAGCGCCATGGGCATGGGACAAATTGTTAAAAATTGGGACTGTCCTGCCAAAAGTGGGACGTCTGGTCACCTTACCTTATAGGATGAACCATAGGTGTGATCCCACCAATCACCCTCCCTCCACCGGCCCTCCCCTCTCCTCTCCCCATATTCCTGGGCTAAAATTGGGTTATAGCTTTCCTAAGAAAGCTATAAATTAGTTTCATAGTAGGGCTAAGTACATTGGATACATTTTCTTGCATTCTTGAGATACTTTGCTAAGAAGAATATTTTCCAGCTCCATCCATGTAAACATGAAGGAGATAAAGTCTCCATCTTTCTAATGGCTGCATAGTATTCCATGGTGTACATATACTACAATTTATCAATCCATTCATGGATCAATGGGCTCTTGGGCTTCTTCCATGATCTAGCAATTATGAATTGGGCTACAATGAACATTCTGATACAAATATCTTTCTTGTAGTGTCATTTCTGGATATATGCCTAACAGAGGAATTATAAGATCAAATGGCAGGTCTATTTTTAGTTCTCTCAGTGTTCTCCAGATGTCTTTCCAAAAGGAACATACTAGTTTGCAATCCTACCAGCAGTGTAGGAGTGTTTCCCTTTCTCCACAACCATGCCAGCATCTGTGATTTTGTGATATGGGCTAATCTTACTGGTGTTAGATGATATCTGAAAGTAGTTTTGCTTTGCATTTCTTTGATGATTAAGGATGGTGAGCATTTTTTCACATATCTGTAGGCCATGTACCAATCTTCTTCAGAGAAGTTTCTCTTCAAGTACCTTGCCCACTCTGAGAGTTCTCTTCTTGCTAATACATTTGAGTTCTCTGTGGATTTTGATTATTAAACCTTTGTTGGAGACATAACCAGCAAATATCTTCTCCCATTCTGAGGACTTTCTATCCACTTTATTTACTGTGTTCTTTGCTGTGAAGAAGTTTTTAGTTTGATCAGGTCCCAAAGTGTATTTTTGACATTGCTTCAATTGCCCGAAGGGTCCTCATAAAATTTTCACCTAAGCCGATTTCTTCAAGTATTTCCCCTACACTTTCTTTTAGTATTTTCATAGTTTCATGTCTTAAGTTTAAATCTTTAATCCAGTGAGAATCTATCTTAGTTAATGGTGAAAGGTGTGGGTCCAGTTTCATTCTTCTACAGGTCACCAGCCAGTTAGACCAGCACCATTTGTTAAATAGGAAATTTTTTCCCCACTCACTGTTTTTAATTGGTTTCTCAAAGATCAGATAACAGTAGGTGGCTGGAATCATCTCTTGGCTCTCAATTCTGTTCCATACATCTACCTCTCTATTTTTGTGCCAGTACCATGGTATTTGATCACTATCGATTTATAGTATAGTCTGAGGTCTGGTAATATAATTCCTCCTACTTCGTTTTTGTTCCTGAGTAATATCTTTGCCATTTGAGGTTTTTTCTGATTCTACATAAAATGAAGTATTATTTTTTCTAGATCTTTAAAGTATGACAGTGGAGCTTTAATGGGTATTGCATTAAAATCATATATTGCTTTGGGTAATATGGACATTTTAACAATGTTGATTCTTCCCAGCCATGAGCATGGTATGTTTCTCCATTTGTTAACATTTTCAGCTATTTCTTTTCTTAGAGTTTCATAGTTCTCTTTATAGAGATGTTCCATGTCCTTTGTTAGGTAAACTCCCAAATATTTCATCTTTGTCACTACTGTGAGTGGAATAGAGTCCTTGACTGTTTTTCGGCTTGGCTGCTGTTGGTATATATAGTCTACTGATTAATGAGTGTTGATTTTGTAATGTGAGACACTGCTGTATTTCTTGATCACTTCTAAGAGTTTTGTAGTAGAATCCCTGGTATCTTCCAGATATACAATCATATCATCTGTGAAGAGTGAAAGTTTAATCTCTTCTGACCCTATATGGATACCCTTGATCACTTTTTCTTCCCTGATTGCAATGGCTAAAACTTTCATTAGAATGTTAAAGAGCAATGGAGACAATGGGCAACCTTTCCTGATCTGAGTGGAAATGATTTCAACATAACTCCATCTAATACAATATTGGCTGTGGGCTTGCTATAGACGGCCTCTATCAGTTTAAGAAATGTCTCTTCTATACCAATTTTCTTAAATGTTCTGTTCATGAAGGGATGCTGGATATTATCAAACTCTTTTTCTGCATCAATTGAGAGAATCATATGGTCTTTTTAAAAAATTTGTTTATGTGATAAATTACATTTATAGATTTATGTATGTTGAACCATCCTTGAGATCCTGGGATAAAACCCATTTGGTCGTGATGTATAATTTATTTGATGTGTTGCTGGATTCTGTTTGTTAGGATTTTGTTGAATATTTTTGCACAATATTCATTAGTGATATTGGTCTATAATTTTCTTTTCTTATTGGGTCTTTTCCTGGTTTGGGTATCAAGGTGATGTTTGCTTCATAGAATGTGTTGGGTAGTATGCCATCTTTTTCTATGTTTTGGAGTAATATAGGTACTAGTTCCTCTTCAAAGGTTTGGTAGAATTCTGATGTGAAGCCATCTGGTCCTGGGCTTTTCTTGTTAGGGAGATTTTGTATAGTCAATGCTTTTTCACAACTTCATATAGGCCTGTTCTACATTTCCACTTCATTCTGGCTAAGTCTTGGGAGATGACGTGCTTCCAAGTACTGGTCAATTTCCTTCAGATTGTCATATTTCTGGGAATAAAGTTTCTTGTAATATTCATTAAGGATTTTTGGAATTTCTAAAGGGTCTGTTTTTATTTCATCTTTACCATTTCTGATTGATAAGATTAGAGATTTTACTCTTTTTTTCTTGGTTAGGTTGGCCAAAGGTTTATCAATTTTGTTGACTTTTTCAAAAAACCACCTTTTTGATTTATTAATCTGTTCTATAATCCTTTTATTTTCAATTTCATTTAGTTCTGCTCTAATTTTGGTTATTTCTTTTTTTCTGCTGGATTTTGGATTGGAATGTTCTTCCTTTTCCAGCTGCTTGAGATGTTCCATTAAGTTGTTAACTTCCTCTCTTTCCATTCTCTTGAGGAAGGCTTGCAATGCTATAAATTTCACTCGTAGGACTGCCTTTGTGGTATCCCAGAGGTTCTGATAATTCATATCTTCATTACCATTTTGTTCTATAAATTTGGTAATTTCCTTCTTGATCTTGTCTCTGACCCATTTATCATTCAGCATAAGGTTATGTAGCTTCCATGTTTTTGTATGAGTCTGTAGAGTCTGTTGTTGCTTAGTTCAACTTTTATTCCATGATGGTCTGAGAGGATGCATAGAATAATTTCTATTCTTTTGAATTTGCTGAGGTTAGATTTCTGACCTAAGATGTGATCAATTTTAGAGTATGTTCCATGGACTGATGAGAAAAATGTGTATTCACATTAGGAATGAAATGTTCTGTAGATGTCTGATAAATCCAGAAGTTAGATAATTAAATTTAAATCTAAGATTTCTTTGCTAAGCTTCTTATTGGAGGATCTATCCAACACTGCCAAAGGAGTGTTAAAATCTCTGATTATAAAGGACCTGGGGGAGATCAAGTTGCTCATGCCAATTAGAGTCTTTTTTGTAAATTGAGGTGCATTCTGCTTGGGTGCATAGAAATTGATACTTGAGATATCATATTGAGTATTACCCTTAACAAATATAAAGTGGCCTTCTTTATCCTTGGTTACTTTTGTTGGTTTAAAATCTATTGTATCTACAAATAAAATTGCAACACCTGCTTTTTTTGCTTTCCATTTTCCTGGAATATAGATGACCATTCCTTCACCCTAAGTCTATATTTGTCTTTTAAGGTAAGATGAGATTCTTGTATACAACAGATGTCTGGTCTGGTCTGAGTTTCTGTATCCAATCAGCCAATCTGTGCCTCTTTAGGGGACAATTTAAGCCATTCACATTGATTGAAATTATTGATAAACCAGATAGAATTTTAAGTATCCAGTTGTTTGAAAGTCCAGTGGACGTTTTTAATCCTTTTGCCACTGTAGAAGTTGGAGTTTGATCAATAGTTTCTGAGTTAGTTTACTTTTGTGGTGGAGGATTGCACTGGTCATTATGGAAAATAGGTCTGAGAATATCCTGGAGAGCTGGTTTAGCTATGGCAAATTTCTCTAATGCATGGATGTCATTAAAGTATTTAATTTCTCCATCATAAATGAAACTCAGTTTAGCTGGATACAGGATCCTGGGCTGAAAGTTATTTTTTTTTAAGAGATTAAATGCCGATGACCACCCTCTTCTTGCCTGAAGGTTTTCAGCAGAGAGATCTGCAGTTATTCTAATATTCTTCCCCTTGTAGGTTTTGGTTTTCAGATGTCTCACTGCTTTCAAGATTTTCTCTTTCATAATAACTTCAGTGAAGTTAATTATGATCTGTCTGGGGGATGTCGTATTTGGGTTGAGTCATGCTGGGTTTCTGAAGCTGTCTGCAATCTGAATTTCAGGATCTTTTGACATATCTAGAAAGTTCTCTTTCATAATTTCATAAAGAAGAACCTCTGTGTTTTGCAAAGCAACTTTGTCACCTTCAGGGATTCCTATAAGGTGAATAGTTTTCTTTGAATTATTCCAGAGCTCTTGGAGAGAATGATCCATTTTTATTTTCCATTTCTGTTCCTCTTTGGATGCTTGGGCAAGTTCAGAAACTTTGTCTTCTACTGTCTGAGATCCTTTCTTCTGCCTGCTGCATTCTATTACCAAGAGATTCTACCATATTTTTCAGATATTTGAGGGCTACAATCTCTTGCCTCAATGTTTCAAAATATTTGGTGGTTTTGTCTTTGAATTCCTTGAATTCTTGAGTGACCTTTTGGAATGCTCCTTGAATTTCTAATTCTATCTTTTCCTCTATTCTATTAATCTTATTTGCAATCCAAATTCTGAATTTAATTTCTGATGTCTCAGCCATGTTTATAAAGGAAATCTTCAGTTTTGTCTGCCACATCTTTTGGGAGGGTGTTGACCTACTCTGGTTATTCATATTAACAGCCACATCTTTTCTTGGAGCGGGGCTTGATCTAATCTTGTTATTCATATTGCTAGAGCTTTCCCACTGATTCTGCCCCATGATTATTTTACCCTGTTTGGCTTTTCTCCTTGAGCTTTGTTGAGGACCTGTACAGTGTTATGGCCTTTGAGACTGGGGACCTGCTTGGTGTGGTAGGGCTAAGTGACTCTGTCTTATTTTCAGCTGGTCTCTGTCATACCATAGTAAATCAGTTACTCTTGGTTGAAGTCTCAGCTGTGGAGAAATACCAGCAATTATGTAGCCCCACCCACCACAGACAACAACTGGGCAAAGAAAATCAAACCTTCCCTCAACCATACACCCAGGGTGCCACTTTGGATAGTCCTTGGGTGATTTTCCTGGTTCAAAGGGTCCAAATATCAGTTATCCCAGTCAGCACCAGTCTCAGGTAGGAGAGTTCAAATGTCTCTAGCACCTAGATAAGAGGGATCTGCTGGCAGCTCAGATATAACTTGCTCCAGTGCTCTGTGAGGGCAAAAGGACCCACCCATCAAATGAATTAGTCTGGGAAGGTTAATACCTCCTTTCCCACCTTGTACCCACTCACTGGTAATCCCACAGGGGTATAACCCAGTTCACTCTAGTAAGGAACTCCTCCCAGGGTTTCTGACTGCCAGAGTCGCCAGGAGATCTGAGTCTGGCAGAGGAATAATTTAGGCTGGGGAATTTCGCTCAGTTCCAGCCCTGAGCCTTCTGTCCCAGCTAAATACCTCTGCAAGTCAGAGGCTGCTGGAGCTGAGTCTGGCAGGGCAAGAGTTTAGGCTGGGGAAGTTCACTCATTTCCAGCCCCACACCTTCTGTCCTGGCTAAATTCCTCTGCAAGTTAGAGGCTGCTAGAGCTGATAAGAAACTCAGGCCTGGGCAGCAAGCAATTATGGCTTACACTCAGATGTCAATTCCAGCCTCTGCCCTTCCACTGCCTTTGTCTCAGCTATATTCCCCTGCTGGCTGGCTACGTACTAATGGTCTCTTTATTCACAACTTCCCAAGTCTGTTCCACCAGTGGCTGCTGTCTGGAACCTTTGGTTGCCCAGAGAGATAGGGCATGCTGATCTGGAATGGCGTAAGACATGTGAGCATCTCTCGCGGTTCAGGACACTGCAGCTCCTGTATGGTTTCCTCTGAACCAAGGTTCTTCTCCTCGCTCTGGTGCCACAGAGTCAGCACAGAGCAGCACCAGTCCTTTCCCCCTCCACTCCTCTCAAGGAAATGCTCAAGATTCTGGACTCCATGGGTGACAAACCTCCAGACCTTAGGGTGAGAGTGGGGGGGGAATCCTCAGAGTTCAGAGTTGCAGGTAGGGAATATATACAGTTTTACACAGTTTTACAGTTTTATTCCTGGCAGGAGGGTGCCATGGCACTCCAGCAGGGGTAGGAGGTCCCGTTTTTAGGGGGTCTGTCTTGTGGGATAGAGTAGAAGGATGTTTGAACTCTGCTCACTTGTTTGTATGGAGTAAACTGCGAGCCCTCTTTGTGGGGGTTGAGGACTCCTGTCCACTTGGTGGTGGATTTTGTACCTTTTGATTGTATTTTTGGGGTTGCAGCTTGCCTCAGCAAGGTTGAAATGCGTTCTTCAATCTTCTCTCTTGGCTCTGCTCCAAATCATCAGCTCCCTTGCTAAATTTTTGTCCTTTAAGTCTCTTTCTGGATGGGAGCCTCTAAAAAGTTGGCTGCAGTCCACCATCTTGCCTTTGCCCCCATGCATTTTCCTATTTTTTATTGTTGTTGCAGTTGTCATTGCTGTCTTAAGTTGGCCCAGGCCAGGTTTGAACCCTCCAGCCTCGGTGTATGTGCCTGGTGCACTAAGGTAGGATTCTTGTATGCAGCAGATATCTGGCCTGAGTTTTTGCATCCAGCCAGCCAGCCAGCCTGTGCCTCTTTAGAGGGCAATTTAAACCATTCACATTGATTGAGAATATTGATAAGCCTGTTATACTTTTGGGTATCGAGTTTTTTAAAAGTCCAGTGAACATCTTTAATCCTTTCGCCATTGTGGAAGATGGAATTTAATCAAAATTTACTGTGTGAGCTTACTTATGTGATGGAGGATTGTGCTGGTCATTATGGAGGATAGGTCTGAGACTATCCTGGAGGACCAGTTTAGTTATAGCAAATTTCTTCAACATGTGAATGTCATTAAAGTATTTAATTTCTCCATCATAAATGAAACTCAGTTTAGCTGGATACAGGATCCTGGGTTGCAAGTTATTTTGTTTTAGGAGATTAAAAGTCAATGACCATCCTCTTCTAGCCTGAAAGTTTTCAGCAGAGTGATCTGCAGTCATTCTAATATTCTTCCCTTTATAGGTTATAGTTTTCTTACGTCTGGCTGCTTTCAGAATTTCCTCTTTCATATTAACTTTAGTGAAGTTAATTATGATATGCTTGGGGGATGTCTTGTTTGGGTTGAGTCACACTGGTGTCCTGAAACTGCTATCTGAATTTCATAATCTTTTGGCATATCTGGAAAGTTCTCTTTCATAATTTCATAAAGAAGAGCCTCTGTGCTTTGTGAAGCAACTTCGTCAACTTCAGGGATTCCTATAAGAGGAATATTAGTTTTCTTCAAATTATCCCAGACCTCTCTGAGAGAGTGGTTCATTTTTGCTCTCCATTTCTCTTCATCCTTGAATGCTTGGGCACATTCAGAAGCTTTGTCTTCAATGTCAGAGATCCTTTCTTCTGCCTGCTGCATTTTGGTACTGAGGGATTCTACCGTATTTTTGATGGCTATAACCTCTTGCCTCAGTGTGTCAAAATCTTTGGTCATTTTATCTTTGAAATCATTGAATTCTTGAGACAGCTTTTGAATACTTTGAAATTCTAAATCCCTCCTTTCCTCCATTCTGTTAATCTTATTTGCTACCCAGATTCAGAACTCATTTTCTGTTGTCTTAGCCATCTGTTTATGCATGGGATCTTCAATTGCTTATGCCCCATCCTTCCTTGGGGAACTTGATCTACTATGGTTATTCTGGTTACCAGAGTTTTTCTGCTGATTCTGTCCCATGCTGAATTTGCACCATTTGGATACCATCCCCAAACTGTTCAGCCAGTGGCTGCCAGTGGAGAAGATGCTGGCTTCCTCTGGTTGCCTGAAGAGATAGGGCAAGTCTGTCTGAAAAGCCTCAGGGATGTGAGGTGTATTTTTCTATCTGCTGTGGTTGCTGCTCTTCACAAGCAGCAAGGGGTTCCGCCAGGCCATGTGGTTCCCTCTCAATTGACCATCCTTTCTCAGTTCTTAGGCAGCCAGGCCTGGGGTGCCAAGAACATGCTGAGTCGAACAGTCCTGGGTGTGCCCTGCTCGAGTGCCCAGGAGTGGCAGCCAAGTGGCAGCAGCTGTGCGGGGGGAATACGTGGGTTTTTCAGTCCTCGGTGTGCCCCATTTGGGTGCCTGGGAGTGGCAGCCCAGCAGTGGCAGCCACACGGGGGGTGGGGGATTGTGCTGGTAGATCAGTCTTCGGTATGCCCTGCTTGGGTGCCTGGGAGTGGCAGCATAGGGGCAGCAGCCACACAAAAAAACTCTGCGGGTCAATCAGTCTTCTGTGCACCCCAGCTGCCTCCCTGGGGAGTGCACAGGTAGCTCTGTCCTCGGTGCACCCCATTTGGGTGCCGGGAGCAGCAGCTGCATGGGAGAACTGTGAGGGTCTATCAGTCCTCAGTGTGCCCTCGGTGCCTGAGAGTGGCAGCCAAGTGGCAGAAGCCGTGGGGGTACTGGGTCTATCAGTCTTTGGTGTGCCCCACTCGGGTGCCTGGGAGGGGCGGCCAAGTGGCAGCAGCTGCTGGGTGGGTTAATCACTTCTGGGTGTGCCCTGCTCAGGTGCCCAGGAGTGGCCAAGTGGCAGTAGCTGTGTGGGAGGATGGGGTCTATCAGTCCTTGGTGTGCCCTGTTTGTGTGCCTGGGAGTGGTGGCCCAGCAGCAACAGCCAGGTGGGGGACTCGGAGCTCAAGCAGTTTTCTAGCTGCAGGGCCAGGGCAGGGTGCTTGGTCCTGCAGGTATGGGGGGGATGCTGCTCTTGGGCCTTTTCTCCCTGTCTCTGCAGTTGAGGGGGGGAAGGGTGGATTGGGAATTCAAAATGGCAGCGAAACATTAATTTGATTTTTCTGACTGGTAAGAGGGTGTTCGGTCTTAGCAGGTTCCTTCTAGGGGAGTAAACCCCACTTTCTGTAGTTCTCACAAGTGGGTAAAATAATAAGTCCTCAGTTCACCACTTCCCTATAGGAAACTCACAGGACCAGACGAAGAAAAAAAAAAGAGAAAAACACACTTTTCTTGGGGGAGGGGACGGACACCCTTCCTTTGGGATGTATTGTGTACCTGTAGATTGCTTTCCAGGAGTGGCAACTTGCCTCAGCAGAGGTGTCCTGCAGATATCACTCTTCTCTCTTGGCTGGGCTCCTAGTCTTCAACTTTGTCGGGTATTTTCTGGACTTTATCCTTCCCTCTGAAAGGGAACTTCTATTGGAGTCTTTTATCTGTTGGCCATCTTGCCCCTTCCCCACTCCCCATCCTCATTTTTAATATTACAATTCCCTTCCCTGGTACTAACTGGCCTCATCCCTGCATAATTTTTGTTCATACTTATAGCCATCTGACGTACTCTATATTACTTAGTGGTTTATTGGCTGTTTTCTCCTCTAGAATGTGAGTACAGAGAGTACACTGATTTTTGGTCAGTGTTTTGTTTCTAGCTCCATAAAGAGTTTCTAATGCATATAGGACACTAAAATAAGTAATGCTTAATATTGAAAGGTGGACAACTCTAGGTTCTGTCCCTGAAATCTTATCAAAAGTAGATATAGGAGAAACTGAGAATATTAGGGACACCCCTGCATTATTGACCAGAAACAGTAGACTGTATCTTTTGTTTACAATGACCAAGTTAATCCAGTAATGAAGAAATGTCACTGAAAATCACACTCATGGAATGAATTTTTAAAAAATGTACTTTAATTTTAGATGCTTTTATTATATTTGAGAAGATGAAGGGAGATTTTGCTTCTTAAGTCCGGCAGACTCCTAATTACTTTTTCAGACTAAGTTTATAACGTCTTATTTTCTCCAAAGACCTCATAACTTTCCAGCCAGTCACTCCTTCATCCACATATTTTATACGTATCTTAATTATAGCTCTTATCACATTGTTTAATAGTTCCCCATAATGGGAATAGTTCCCCATAATGGGCCTATTTTCCCAGCTAGGCCCTGAGGTTCCTGAAAAAAGAGACGGTGTTGGGCAGCACCTGTGGCTCAAAGAAATAGGGCACTGGCCCCATATGCCAGAGGTGACGGGTTCAAACCCAGCCCAGGCCAAAAACTGCAAAAAAAAAAAAAAAAAAAAAAAGATGGTGTCTCTCTTTGTGTCTCCATGGCTAGAACAGTTTCTGTCACTGAGTAGGCTCTCATAAATTTTTGTTGAATATATTATGAAAATTAGGCTCAGATGGCATAAGGTTCGTAGTAATTCACTGTTACTATAAAAAGGAAATTAATATAAAGTATCACCTTCTTTGTAGCCATAGCAAGGCAGAGAGAAACCATGAATTCGTATCTTAAAAAATTTTAATGTATCCTCTAAATTTTGGATTTAATTATCCTATAAAAATGTTATAAACAAAAATACATAGGTACTTTATGTTTTTATTCTTCTCATTTTTATTCTTCACATTTTGTATTACCCTGATTTAGTCACCAGATGTCACTATGGGACTGTGGTCCAGTCCACTCTTTCTTTAAAATAGAAACAAAGACCGGATGTTGAAACATGGAGCAAAACCTTTATCCTTTAAAAAACTCTTCTGAATATTAAACCTAGTAGGTTTAGCTTTATCTTAGAGTGACTTGACATTGCTTACTATACAACAAAGAGCACTGGATTGAGAATCAGGAATCCTGGATTCTAGCTCCAGTTCTACCATTTTTTAGTTCTTTTACTATGTAATACTATTCTTCTCCTTTTCTATATTTTGAAAGTTTTCCATTTCAAAAATAAGGACAACAAGAGAAAATAATACCCCAATACCTAACATCTGATGCTTCTGTTTTCTGCTCTTGCTAATTCTATAAAAGGTAGGCAGGGGTCTTCACCTCCAGTGTTGAAGGGGAAAGTCAGCTCAAGTGAGAACTCTGAATACCTATTGCCCACGTTGTTTTATTCTAAACACAAATTCTGCTAGATTTTAACCTGCCATGAAGACAGGAAACATTATTGTCATTCTCACTTCAACCAGTCTCCATATGGTTGTACATATATGAAATTCATTTCTCTCTAGAAAATGTACCATTTTTATTATAAAAATATTACACAAAATTTGTTTAAGGTGTCATGTAAATATACTTTAAGTGACTGTCATTTTTCAGTTTCACTCTTGAAGAGATGTACATTATTTATCTTAGGTATTTCTTAATACCTAATATGAATATTCTCATTTTTTTGCACCAGTTCTCTGCCCTGCCCACCCATCCACCTACATAACATACACACAGCTTAATCTTTTATTCATGCTACACCACAGAGGCCTGCAATCATAACCCACTTGCTGTCGACTCAGACACTGTTGTTGCATGAATGCCTCATTTACTTCTTTCTGTGCATATTTATGTTTCAGTTAGCTATTTTTATTGCTTATAATTCATTCCAAAGTGTGGGTTCTTATATTCTCAGCCATTTCCTTTGTAATTCTTTTACTCAGGATTAAACCACAGAGTAAATATTTTTGAGAATAACCTGAATTAGATGGACCCCCTAACATTTAGGGCCACTATCCTAGTACTCAAATTATATAGACCAAGTCAACACATTTTTAAAAATAGAATTTATTAATTCTGAAAGATACATTGAGTATTTACTAAGTGCTCCACACTGCTGATGTCCTGGGATTTAGACAGCTAACAAAGTGTGGCACAAAGACAGTATGATCAGGTATAACACTGCAAAGTGCTGACTGCTATAGCAGAGTTATGCGCAGTACACAGTGAGAACCTTGAGGGAGGCAAGTCAAGCTTCACAGAGCTTGTTACAGACTTGCTTACCCTTGAACTGTCATGCAAAAAAGTCAAGAGGGTTTTGCAGAGGAGGTTGGGAGACTATTCTAGACACAGGGTGCAGCAGAGGCCAAGAAAAAGATGTACAAGACTAAATATTGAACTAGAGGTGAGCCCATGGTCTGTGTCAACTGCTTATAAGGGGCAATTTGCTGGGAGATAAGACTGAATTCATATTAACCTACTGAATTATATTAACCTCCTGAAACCATATTAACCTGATTTGTCTGTGACATTTGCAAAATGTTCTCTTTGTCTCTTCTTTCCTATTTTGGTTATTTTGGTTCCATTTAAGTCAGTTTGGTTGTGTCTTAGGGAGCTATTCTTTGTGAATTCAAATAAAAACACATTACTTACAGTTGTGACACATGGTTACTCTTTACTTGCAGGTTAGTTGTTTAACTCATATATGGACCATTGCCTCAGCCAGAGAGTGAGTTCCCCCAAGTTATACTTAGCAGCCACATTGAATTATTATTATATGGAAGGATGGAAGGAAAGAAAGATGAAGGGAATGGAGGGAGGAAAGAAATAAGGTAGGAAGGAAGAAAAATGAAAGGAGGGGAAAAGGACTGCTTGTAGGGGGAGATAGAATTAATGTTTTTCAAGAATATCTTAGATTCTGAAAAAATATATTCTTTCTCTTTCTTGTGCACTCTTTCTGTAACTACATGATATATATGTGATAGGTGTGATATATAGGTTATATATATATATATATATATAATTAGGAATGTATTTGAGCATCTTGAATTGTGTAAAATTTTTAGAATAATATTTTTCAGTGTTCACAAGAAAAATTCTGCTGAGCACATGAAACAAGAGGAAGCCCCAAGGTACATATACCTGTAAATGTATATTTCATTATTCAGTATATTTTGTGAGGGAAAAACCTGCCTGATAGAGACCATAGTTCCAAAACAATGGGCATGGGATTTAAACCCAGCACATGCAAGTTGTATAAAGTAATATCACACTCCCATAGATGCCACAGGCCCTAAAAAGACAATAGTGCACAGTCGTTTGCTACACTGCTTTGATATATTTAAATCATATTGCTCTTTTAGTTCAAGGAAAACTCCCTGAAAGAGAAGTTTCTTTTCTTTCTTTCTTTTTTTTTTTTTTTTTTTGAAACAGAGTCTCAAGCTGTTGCCCTGAGTAGAGTGCCATGGCCTCATAGCTCACAGCAACATCCAACTCTTGGGCTTAAGCGATTCCCTTGCCTCAGCCTCCCAAGTAGCTGGGACTATGTCACCTATTGTGATAGGTGCCCATCACAATGCCTGGCTATTTTTTGGTTGTAGTTGTCATTGTTGTTTGGCAGACCCAGGCTGGATTCGAACTTGCCACCTCTAGTGTATGTGGCTGGCATCCTAGCCGCTGAGCTAGTCACTGAGGCTGAAAGAGAAGTTTCTGACAAAACAACTGCCAGACATACAAAAGCTGCTCAGGGAGCAGTTAGGAGAGTGTAAAGTCAGACAGACATGGCTGTGGGTCCTGGCCCCAACACTTGGTAGTTATGTGACCTTGAATAAGGTTCTTTCTTTCTTCTATCCAAACTTCAGTTCCCTTCCCTGTTCAATACAAATAATGACAATAGGTTTTTCTTTTTTCTCTGACAGAGAAGGCAGCAGAGACAAAAATTTGACTAAATGAAATGGGGTGTCTAAAGAACTTACCATGGTGCTTGGCACATAGTAACTGCTCAGGAAATAGTAGCCATAATTATTGTTGACAAGTAATAACAAACAGAAGATTGGACTATAGGTTAAAAAATATGAACCCTACTTCTAGCTCCATTATTAATTTGCTGTGTGGCTTCAGTCGTAGGTGTCCCTTTCCTCATCTATTCAATTGCAGAATTCTGCCCCCTGTACCTACTTGGCAATCATGTAATACATGTAAAGCTCTATGCAGTGAAAGGAATCATCTTTATTACATCCTTTATTTGAAAAATTCAGGGTTCTAGTCCCTTAAGATTGACCACTTCTGTCTTGTTCAGCCTGAAAGCCGAGGTCTGATGCTGCTTGCAGAATTATAGTGTTCTGATTACTGAAAACAGCATCACATGGCATGGTGCAAAGTACAATGCCCATTTTATGGGTTTATGAACGCACACATGGCAAAATTGAGAGTCTAATTGAAAACCTGGCAGTCTCACATGACCTCTTACAGTACTTTATATTTTTAAACAAAGTCAGAGTAGGTTAGCAACATGAAGTTTTGATTGTCATGGCTACCATAAAAGTCCAGGTCACTATTGAATATTATTTATCTGCAGATTATTTAGTCAATCATTCTACCCACTTTTCTTAGAAACTGATACGATTGAAAGATACTATTGTTCTCTTTGATTTTTGTATATATGTAAGTAAGCAAGATGCAGTAGCAACATTCTTCAATTAATGCCAAATCTTGCTTTTGAATGTCAGCATTCTACAGAATCATCTCCCACTTTTGGGCTTCAGGAAAACATGGGGACCACCAAATAGTACCTCTTGTTTATAGCTAAGGAAACTAAACTCCAGAGAGTTTTAGTGATTTATCCAAACTCTCATGGCACTAACGAAAGAATGTTCTTGTCTATATGTTTTCAACAGTAGATAGTATTATCCTTGAAGGCAGAGTTTTGTTTTAATTTGGTTTGTTTCACAGCATTTGCATAAAATATAAAGTTAATTAAAGCAGTAAATGTTATTTACTAATTTACATTATTACATTTTGTTTTATCCCTGATAATGTATCAAATTATTATGAACTTAGTTTACAAAGTAATTTCCATGCCAAGTTGTATCTTATCCAAGCCACTTTGAAAAACACAGGATAGTTATCATTCAATTATTAATTTCATGTCCCAAATGAGGACATTAAAGTTCAAAGTGTTTATGGCCTTATGCAATGCCATATGGCTAATAAAAGAAGATACCAGTATTTAAACACAGATTTTCTGACTCCAAGCTAATCCATTAAAAGTGCGTGTTATTTAAATCAAAGTATTGCTTAGAGAAAGTAAGCTTGATGAAATAGACAAGGCAGTTTAAGGTATTTCTTAGCTTGATGGCAGACGCCTTAATTTTTATTCTCTTCAGAGCACTGGTTGTATGGTGAAACTGGAGCCTTCTGATGTTTCCCGCACTGGAACCTGTTATTTAATCTGCTGTGCTGTCAATTCTTAGGATAACAGACAGAGACATGTTTAAGCATAATTTTGTAAGCTCAGTCTAGAATCAGATATAAAGTAATTGTTTTGGGAGTCTCTGTAGATGCCTTTTCCTACCAGCACAGATAATTGAAGAATCTTTCTATATGTGCCTTGCATTTACTCACTTTATCTCAAGTCACTTAAATTGGCTATCTTGTTCTGGAAATCTCTTGCTGCTTTAAAAATCCTGCAACATTACAACTCCAGATGAAAGTGTAACTTTAACCATTTGTGTTTTCATTAAAATAATAATTATTAAATATTAATTTTATTTATACTATTATTGTTAAATATCTAATAGTGATTATTTATTTATATGGTGCTCTTATTTCTATGGTTGTTTAAAAAAAGACTTTGAGATAGGCCCACATATACAGTTGACTAAAAATATATAAATGCACCTGAAAAATTGACAGTGGTTGAAAAATGATGCTTGAAGAAAAGAACAGGAGAATGAATTTGCCCTGAATTCAGGCATTGCGTATTTATTTTATAACTATAGAATTACAGAATAAGAATAAATCTTGGAGTTTATATTACTGAATATTTTTCTTTTATGGTTGAGGAAACTACAGACTTAAGTATTTTGACAAATATCACAAGTCAACTAGTGGTAGCCCCAAGACCAGAACATGTTATTTTTTAACTTTGTGCCAGAATTCTCACACTCCTGCCACATCTTACTTCCTTAATGATTTATTACTTAGTCACTTACTTCCTACTATTTGTTTTTTTTTTTTTTTTTTTTTGCAGTTTTTGGCTGGGCCTGGGTACATACACCTCCAGTGTATGGGATTGGTGCCCTACTCCTTTGAACCACAGGCACCACCCCAGCTTTCCTAATATAGTGAAATACTTCCCAGCATTTGTAATTCCCAAAATGGATTACATGACAAAAAGCAAAAGTTTTAAAAATAGATACTTATGATCAAATTTTCAGCTTTCCTTTTCAAATATATTTTTTCTTTTCTTTTCTTTCTTTTTTTTTTTTTTTTTTTTGAGACTGAGCCTCACTTTGTCACCCTTGTGCCTTGGCATCATAACTCACAACAACCTCCCACTCTCAGGCAATTCTCTTGCCTCAGCCTCCCGAAAAGCTGGGACTACAGGCACCCACCACAAACTGAGCTATTTTTTAAAGATAGGGTCTTGCTCTTGCTCAGGTTGATCTTGAACTCAAGAACACTCAAGCAACCCACCCTCCTTGGTCTATCAGAGTGCCAGGGTTACAGGTGTGAGCCATACCATGCCCTGCCTAATATTTTTTCTTATTATTTGCTTCATACCCTGTGAGGAATAGCATCTAGCAGTTTGCTCATTCAGTGTGCACTGCAGACTACCATGAATGTTGTAAACCACTAACACAACTTTCTCCTTTCTCATTTCTGACAAGGGCATAGATGGGGAAGCTAAGTGAGCATCTCATCACACCATGGGCAGATTATTGGCTAGTACAACTCTGAGCCCTTCTGTCCACTCTCAACCTCTTCGGCCACCATGTTCTATATTTCTCCAATTCATGGACAAGACCATCATCCTAAAATCTCATGATTTCTCAAGACAAAATCCTTGATGACTCATTTAAAAAACATTAAATGTATACTTCTCTAACAAGGCTCTCTTATACAAAATCAAACCCTATGCACTAGTATTGTGACAAGGGAGGGAAGTTATGCCTGGGGCAATTTGTAAATTTTAAACTAGGAGGGGTAAGAGAGTTTCAACATGGATATTGAAGTCAGAGCCATAATCCATGATGACAGAGGAGACTCAGAAGCAATGAAGACAAGACGCAGTCTTGTCCTTAGAAAAAAAACTTGAACCATTAAAACATTGAGCCCCTTAAGGAAGCAAGAGCAGGTGGAGTTTCCCCCAGGCTCTCCTCCCTGCAGTGGCAGACCAGCTGTCAGTTTCTGGGCAATGGTACCCAACTGCCTCTGTCAGAGGGCGGTTGCCCCAGAGGACATGCACACTGAGGGGACTCTATTCTACCTTCCTTCTTAATCTCTGGTTTCCTGAGCAAGTTTCATGGAATTCTTGATCAGAAGAAGCTGATCCAGGACTATCTGAAATGTTCTCTTTATTTGCATACTTCTTTGTGCATCAATAAGTAGAAGGCACTCCAGTTCATTTTTTTACCATTTCAGCAAAAATATCCTTTTAAATACATGTGAAAATGGCTATTTGACCAAATGAAAAAGGAAGGATGATCTATCTGGCTGTGAACACAGTGCAAGTGCGGACAGGGATAGATTCATCAGAAAGTCAACACTGTGGCATTCTGAACTTGAGAAGACTTCTCCCAAAGGCACTTTAAAGGATATACAGGATGATCATAAAATTTGTGTGCTATTTTACGTTGCACATGAACTTTATGGCCACTTTGTATATGCAAAACAATTGATTATAATGTAAAAGAAAATATATTATTAACACTTCTTTTTTTTTTGAGACAGAGTCTCACTCTGTCACACTGGGTAGAGTGCTGTGGCATCATAGCTCACAGCAACCTCAAACTCCTGGTCTCAAAAGATCTTGCTTCAGCCTACTGAGCAGCTGGGACTACAGGTGCCCACCATAAGGCCCAGCTAATTTTTCTATTTTTTGTAGAGATGGGGTCTCTCTCTTCCTCAAGTTGTCTCTATCTCCTGAGCTCAAGTAATCCACCCACCTTGGCCTCCCAGAGTGCTAGGATTATAGGCGTGAGTCACTGAGCCCAACCAACACTTCTGTTAGTAAATATTTTTATCTAAAATTAAATAATTTTGATGTAATTCACATAGATTTATTTAATATACTAGATTAACATCACATATACTCATTATTAATATATAAGAAGTACAGTCTTTCACAAAACTTTCATTAATGGGGTAAAGCATCAAATAGATTTGGAGGCTATAGATCTTCTCAGATGCTCATGGACCTTGAAGAATTATTCGCTCCACTAGTGGGGTGAATGAGATCCCACTAAATACCCATTTTAGAAGACCCAAGTAGATTACAGATGAATCTACTTAGCTTCTTGGAATAACCAAAAATATGCCTGTAAAGACAATGCGAGTTTGCCAAAACTAGTGAAACCAAGGGGCCAAAAAGATGATATGTAAGCACCTTACTTGAATATAGGCATTCAATAGATAAGAAAAAAATAAAAGGAGGAAAACTGAGACTGAGAAAAATTTATTAAAATGCTTTACAATAACAGATCTGATAATAAATAAAATGAGCCTTTAGGTGCAGGTCTGGTCTTCAAAGCTCATTTCTTGACCCTGCAACTGGGTGCATTTCTTCTTTCACTTATATTAATATCATTTTCATGGCATGGTAGGTTCTCTTCTGTGTTTTCCTTCCATTATGGTTCAATCCCTCTTCTCCATGAAGCTCAACTGATGACGCTAACACTTATTAAACAGTCTCTTTTTCCAAACTTCTGGAAGAAGCTTTGCTTACTGAGGGTTTATTCTGGGCCACCTTCCATGGCATTTGACATTACCTCCTTATACAACTCTATGAGTTTTTGGGTAGGCAGAGTAACAGCTCTCATAGATGTTTATACCTTCATTGCTGGAATCTGTAAATACGTTATGTAACAGAAAAAAAAACCTTTCAATCCAATTTTTTTGTCAGCTGCATATGTCCCAGCTTTTATTCATTTTGGGCAGGAAAGAGGTTGTTGGATTACTTATAATTATCCTACAGTTTTAAAAAAGAAAAACATAACTATGAACTCATCTGATGATGTTTTTGGTTTCTTTTATTAAATTTAATTATTTTTAATGTTCAAATATTTGGTTTTTTTTTTTATTGTTTGGGATTTGTTGCAGGTACAAAGAATTAGATTACACTGATTGCATTTGTTAGTCTTATAATTGTGTCCTGCCCCCAAGAGGTGTGCTATACACTGTGACTACCATCTCCCTCCATCCTCCCCTCTCCCCACTTGCTCATTTTCCTACCCCCTCATTCATTTAATTTTTAATTAAAATCTTAATTGTATACATTTCTGGGGTACAATGTAATGATTTGATATATAATGTGGAATGCTTACATCAAACTGATTAACATAACCATCACTTTACTTATTTTTGGTGGTAAGACATTTAAAATTTACTTAGTTATTTTGAAATATACCCTTGCATTGTGCACATTAGGTGAGAGCCCACTAAATGCCCTCCTTCCTCCTGCCAATCTTCCTCCCTCTCCCCTCCTTCTTCCTCCTCTCCTCTACCCTTTGTTTTATCATTCACATGAGTCTTTATTGTATATTGGTTTCATAATAGTATTGAGGATACTTTTTTCCCATTTTTGAGATACTTCATTTTATTATCTATTTTAGGTTACATAGAATAATTTAGGTGTTTTTGTTTACAATTTTTTTGAGTGTGATACTTCTTGAAGCAATCTCCAGGATGAAGTCCAAGCTTCCTCTTGCACATCTCACAGTAGAAAATGGTTTCTCTCCTTCCATCTTTTTCCATTGCAAATCATGCAATCTTTTGTTGATTTTTTTTTCATTTTTCATTATAAAATGCCTCTTCCTGTTTAGCCTTTTCCTCAGTGTCAGATGATGATGGTCTTTCCCACTTTCTTGAATTTCTGTTCCTCACATTGTCACAAACCGATTGATGAGATTTCTCTTATAAGAAAGGTGTGTCTGATTTTTTCTCCACTTTCCTTCTTATCTAATCAGTAAAGGATGTAGCTCTTCACAACTGCAACTTCCATCAGACAGAAGAATAATTTTTTCACCATTTGTAGGACCTCCTCTTAAGTTTGTAATATCCTCATTACTGATCAGCTCTTTCCACTTTTCCCATAAACTTTGTGTATTCTAAAATAACTGTCAGTTTTTCAAATTGAACAAACTATTTCGTCCTATAATCAGTGATCAAATGTGTTTGAGAGCCAAAGAAAGGCACCAAAAAAAAGGTATTGGACATTTTCTGACATTGGAGAAGAATAGAAAAGTGATTATGTTGGACCTGGAGAGGATTTGAGTATGGACCTTGAAATACAGAGGTCATCTAAGATTATTTGGGTGAGTCCAGTCTGTTCATATGATCTCTTAACATTGGAAGAGGAAAGCAGTCAGTTCAAGATGTGATAGGAGGAGGTGCAGGAGAAACTGACAACTTGAGAAAGACTCAACCTGCTGTGACTGGCTTTGAAGACGGAGGAAGGGGCCACAAACTAAGGACTATAGGTGGCTTTAGAAGTTGGGACTGGCACTCAGTTGAAACCTAGCAAACAAATGAGGACCTTTGTATTATAATTACAATAAACTTAATTCTGCCAACATCCCAAATGAGCAAGAAAATGGATTCTCCTCTAGAGCATCCAGGGAGGAAGGCAGCCCTGCCGACACCTTGATTTCAGTCCTGTGCGGCCCAGAGCACATAAGCTAAACCCACCTAGACTTTTGTCCTACAGAATTGAGCTGTGAGATAATAAATTTGTGTTGTTTTAAGTTTCTAAGTTTTTAGTTATTTGTTAAAGCAATAATAGAAAACTAATATAGTTGTTATCTACATTTTTCAAATAAAAAATTAAGCCATATGAATTTTTTACACACTTGCAAGTATCAGAAATGAAAATATCAAATATGCCCTACTTCTTAAATGTGTGTTACATGGTTGCTTTTATTCTTTTATTTGAGAGGGAGAAGTGTGTCTTGAATATGCTACTCACTTGGTATCTGGTGTAGTCATGGACACACAGACATTCCAGGGGGTAGACAGTTGACGGGCATCCCAGATACTGTAACAGTGAAGGGCTTATGGTCCTGAGAGGTGAGAACATTTAGAGATTACCCCAGCTACATAGCTGTTTTGAACAAGGATGCAACCTTCCCAGGGTGGCCAGCATAAAATGACTGGTCCATACTGGGGGATGAAGACCTGGCAATGTTGGTCCAAGTAGGGGCAACACTGAAGGGCCCTGGTAGCTACAGAGCTCCCATCGGCTCATTTGGGGCTGTTGTTGCACTTCCCTCAATGAGCTCCCTGCTGCTTCCTGCTTCCTTTTCCTTACTTCAACCATTATGGATCCCACAAGCGTTCCTTAACAGAACATCTTGTTCGACTGTTCTCAGAATCTGCTTCCTAGAGAACTCAAACTATGGCATCCCACTGGTACCTTTGTGTGGTTACCAATCTAAATATTGATCAAATAGTCCGTTGGTTAGAATATTAGCTCCTTGTCACAAATTTCCAAATCGTTCAGAGGAACTATTTAGATTGTGCTTGTAACTTCTACCCTTCATTTTATGAATCTGAGGTTGCTGACAGAAAATTTTATAATCTCACTTTGCTTATTTTTTGAGCAGTAGATGTGTGTGGTACAAAACTATGAAGTATTATTATAGGATGCACACTTAGACATTATAGAAATAAAGGAAGATAAGCATGCTTTCACAAAAACCCAAATTTTATGATTAACTCAGATAATTATATGGAAAATTTATTTGTATCCTCTCCCACTTTCCGTCCCTGACTCTGCATCTGTGCTGCAATATTCCTGGCCCTGTGAGTGAGTTAATTTCCTTGGGAATGTCAGAATAGAGCAAGGCTTTTCAACAGAGGCCTTTTTCTTTTTTCATTAAAGCACCAAAGCCATCTTCCTGGTACACATAGTGAGATCTCTCCCCTACTGGTCTCATTGCTGCCTTCATCCTGCCTTCCAAGAATTCACTGGCCATTAGGTAGTCTGCTATTTTCCAGTAACCTATGTACTCTTGAAATATATGGTCCCTAAGCAAAAGCTCAAGCAACATGAGAGATAGATAACTGCTTCTTTAAGTCTCACAGTTGTGATCTTTCCTGTCTCTCCCTGTTACTTTTTGTTTTTAATGAAGGGAGTGTCTTTCTGTTCTCTTTGAAATTTTTCTTGTCACTACCTCCTTAAGAGCTGCTTTTTCTTTTCTTTTTTTAATTTTATTTCTTATAGCATAACTGTGTACATTAATGCAATCATGGGGTATAGTGTGTTGTTTTCATATACATTTTGAAATACTCTCATCAAACTGGTTAACATAACCTTCATGTCATTTCTTAGTTATTGAGTTAAAATGTTCATACTCTGCTTTTAGAAAGATTCACTTGTACCCTTGTAAGATAAACCATAGAGGTGACCCCACCAATCACCCTCCCTTCACCCATCCGCCCCCTCATCTCCCCCTCCCACCCCCTTCCCATATTCTAAGGCTATAATTAGGTTATGACATTCCTATAAAAGCTATGAATTAGTTTCAAAATAGGGCTGTGTACATTGGATACTTTTTCTTCCATTCTTGAGATACTTTGCTAAGAAGAACAT